>APFE031229614.1:234551-250162 GCA_000404065.3 Pinus taeda
TATTTTGAATAAAGTTATAATTTAGTTAATTTCTTATGATTTTTCTAATTTTACCAATTTGTGATGTAAGATGAAGTAATGTTATGAGGCTTATTTTATGTTCATGACTATCCACATTTTCCATCCGTTTAATTTACATTGTTACACTAA
Source organism: Pinus taeda (assembly GCA_000404065.3). Classification (NCBI taxonomy): domain Eukaryota; kingdom Viridiplantae; phylum Streptophyta; class Pinopsida; order Pinales; family Pinaceae; genus Pinus; species Pinus taeda. The sequence goes on from APFE031229614.1 coordinate 234,702, forward strand.
TTTTAGTATTTGAGATAGATGGTTGAGATTTATTTCAAAAGAAGTTAGGTTATTTTTGCTTTTCAATTTAATTTTTAAGATACTATAGAATTAAATTAAAAAAGAAAAAAATATGTTTTTTGAAATGAATTATGGTTTTTTTGGCATTTGATATTGGTCCTTAATACAATAATAAATCCTATTTATAAGTTGAGAATTTCTTGGTAAAATGTGGGTGGATGTCCATAGTAAAAAATCTTGTTGCCGGTTTGCTAATAGTTATTTTTTTTTTTAAATTTAATGTATTAAATATATCATTAATTCTTTTGTATAATAATAATATAATAATAATTTAAATATGCAATTATAAACTAGTAATTTTTTTTTTTTTCATTTTAAGCCATATAAGATGTATTTATTGAGATTTAATATTTAGATACCCATGTCGCTTATTATCATTTTTTTTTTAAATGTTGCAAAAATATTTAATATAAATATTTTATCATTTAATTATATTCTTGTAAAAATAAGATTAAAAAATTTTTTTACTAATAAAAAAAAAAAAATTAAATAGTTGAACCGAGAGAAATTTTATTATATATAATCTTATATATAAAATTTACATGTTTTTTTCTTTAAAATATTTAATATAAATAAATATTTAATTATATATATATATATATATATTATATATATTTATTATATATATATATATATATATAATTCTGTTTCAAAAAAATCATTTAATCTACATTCTTAAGCATTAAATCTAAAATAAAAAAAAAATAAAAAAATTTATGACAAAAATCGTTAAAATTATAGGAAAATATTTCACTTTAATATTATAACCAATGGCTTCAAGTTAAAATATTAATTTATATATATATATATATATATATATATATATATATAATATATAATAATTAATAAATATATATTAAAAATTAATTAAATAAATAAAAAACATTTTTTCAAAAAATCATTTAATCTCCATTTCTTAAGGCATTAAATCTAAATAAAAAAAATAAAAATAATTATGACAAAAATCTAAATTTATAGAAAATATTTCCACTTTAACTATTATAACCAATGTCTCAAGTAAAATATTTTTTTGTATTCTTTGAGATTTGATTGTTTATTTGTATATTCAATGTCTGAATATTAGGCATTACCCAACGATCTGAGGTTACAAGAGCAATTGAAATTTTCGTGATGGTTTCACCTTGAACCTTGTTTTATTTCCCTGGTATAGTTTTACGTTTTTTTTTTTTAAGATATCGAGTTTCTTGCTAGACTCTTCTATTTTTCTATTTGAGGAAAGCTACCTTGTTTTCTCAAGGAAAAGACACCTCTTCTGTATTTATTTTAAATGTAGAAAATACTTATTTAGAGTTTAGGAAGTGGATAAGGGGTAAAGGGTATGTTGTTGTTACGTTTACGTATGGTAAGTTTATGTATGGTAAGTGATGTAATTTGCAAGGTGTATTATTGTCTTTTCATTATAGTTTTTATTATATGGCTTGTTTTTTATATTTAAGATGTAAGAGAAGAGTGGTAATTGTTATGCATTTTTCAAGAATGAGAAAGTTGATCGAAATGTAAAAGGCCCTAGTGGAGTGAAGAACAAATATAATATTTTAATTTAGTTTAAACTTAATCTATTTAGATAAACAAATATGAGATGGTTTAATTTTAATAGAAAATATAATTGATTTGCTATTAAAATTCATATATACATTTAAAAAGTGAAAATCAATATTTGTAATGAAAAAATGCAAAAAATTGGATTATAGAAAAGAATAAATTTGGAAACACAGGTGAGTTGTCTTAATTCTACTTATTTTTCATTAAAGTCAATATCTATTTTTGAAAATGAAAATCAATATTTGTAATAAAAGAATTTAATTTAAATATTCAGAGATAGAAAATTAAGTTACTGTTACCTAATATGATAACTAAAAATAAATTATTTATATATATTATAAAAAACATTTATGTTATATTTAAAATGAAATATGCCAAATGATTTTCATTTTTTTGATGGACACTTTTCTACTGCCATCGGTTAGGTCATCTTCATTTATGTTTTCCCTTTTAAACCTTTATTCCTAATGATCCCATTCAAGTGATTTTTCTATGTAAACTTTGGGTAATTAGAAGATGGGGCCACAAATCATTAAACATGCACAGGGCAATGGACATCACTAATAACCCAAATTACCATTATGCAAGTTACTTACCCTTCTCTGCACCTTATGTCCCATAGGTGATATTTTCTATCAATGATGTTAGTAATTTTGAAGTAACTTTGAGACCCAAGTCCTTGGGTTGAAATGATGAGAAACAAGCTAATCTTGTAAAAAATAGAATCATGCATGAGCTAAGCTCAATCAAAAAATAGAACTACACACTTAATAAAGATGTGACCAAAAAATCATGCATGAGCTAAGCTCAATCATTATCCAATGTTCATGCTAATGGAACGATGTGCTTAAGAGTTTTTTCAAATTTTAAATCACTCAAATTATCCAAATTTAAAATCAATAAAAACTATACCCCTTTGTATAGTTGAATTTCTTGAACTCAAATAGATTTATTACAAGATTAAACAACTCCAACATAGTAATTTTTTTTATAATCTAATAAAACATTATTGAGAAATTTCAACACGATATTATATGATTCATCTTAGAATTACAATAATTGTCTATATGATATTACAATGAATAACACCTAATAACAAATCTCTCTCCAAATTATGTACTACATTCACAATTATGTTCTCATAATAATTATTTATAATTAAAAAAAATACAATATACTTTTATTGGTTAAATATGATAATCTTAAATGTAAATATTATTTAAAATCCTATGGGGCATAGAATAGGTGGTGATGGGGTGTATAGTTAAACATTCCTTTATGTGAAGGTTACCGGTTTGAAACTGTGTGGACAAAAATCCATCCTTATTAAGCACTAATATGACCTAGGTTGGGTGCCATCCCTAAGTAATTTTGATAAAAATATTAAGCATGCAATCATCTTAAATCTCACATAACTTAATAAATAAAAAAAGAAAAATGTAAACATTATTTAAATAAGAAAAGAAAAATGTAAACATTATTTAAATGAAATTTTAAATCCCATCTCATTATATAACCTTACGATATCCACTTATAATTGAAACTCTTTAACTTTATGCTTTACCATTACACCAAAATTTCTTTAAAAAACCCTCTTTAACCATAAATTAAAATTAAAAAAAACCTCTTTAACCATAAATTAAAATTTAATGTTTTTTAAACACATACATCTATACTTACCATTACACCAAAATTTCAATAAAAAACCTCTTTACCTATAAATTAAAATTTAATGTTTTTTTAACCATATACATCTATAAAATCAAAGTCATTTTTCTGAAGTTCGTCAATTTGTTTTGGTGAAGTATGTAAACAACAAAGTCATATTGGTTTTGGATGAGTATGTAAACAACATAGCCATATTTTTCAAGATAGTCAGCCAATTTGGAGAATTGGGTTTGTAAAATAGTGAAGTTTATAATAAAAAATAATTATATCAATAAAATCCTTATTATTTGATTTAAAAATTTAAACTAAACAAAATAAGTGATGATAAAAATTATAGAAATTCAACAACATAACAAGTTCAAGTTCAATGGTGAGGAAAAGACTTCTAAGAACACATTCACCTACCTATCACCTCCCCTATTAAATGATATGTCATCATCATAATATCTTGATTTAATCTTCACCGCAATTCAAAATTCAAAGATTCAATTTGAAGAGATGGAGATAAAGTTGTGAGTCGAGTCTCTTCATGTAATGGATTAAAGGTGGTAGATAAAATGGTTCAAACTAACATTGGAATTCACGAACCACGTGGACATCTTGATTTAATTTCCTTTGCAATCCCAAGTTTCATTCTCGTACCATAATTTATCAAAGGATGATAAAATTGTTTACACAATATGTGTTTTCCCAAAGGCGTTCATGCAGAGGAAGTTGGCTTTGGCAGTGGACTCAATAACAAAACCCCGCTTGTGATATAAAAGCAGGAGGTAATTTTCGATGAGATTAGGAAGAAATCCACGAATATCCATGAACAACAACATCGAATTCTTCAAACCAAAACACTCATATCAAATTTCTGATGTTTTTTGCCACCTAGAGGTGACAATTCTTGAATGTTTCTGTTAGAAAACTTTCATACACTGCATTGCACTACCCCATGTTATTGTAGTATAAACTTTTTATTATTAAAATTTCCAAGAATGGCCAATTACAGTGTCAGGGTAATGAATGATAATTCAGTGAGGTAGATGCTGATCCATATGACACGCAGCTCGCAAGCCGTGCTTGGACGAATGCCAGCTTGGCCTGCAAACTAGCAACCTATATAATTTTATTACTATACAAATATTGAGGCAAGGAATGCCACACAGACGAATTCTGCGAATTTAAAAGAACATTAAAGAATGATCTGCAGACATTTATTGATATATAAACATTTTATATACGCTGTCTAGAGGCAGTGAAAATTCAATATATCTCTTGCTGCAAGGCGAAGATGTGACCAAGGCAGCCATAGACAGGATCTCTCAGTCGAGCCTCTGCCTCGTAGGATATGGTGACAACTGCTTCGCAGCGTTTTGGTATAGGGATATGCAGCAAAAGCTTGGAAACGTTGTTCACACCAAAACTTTTATGAATTGTGGCTAAATGTGCGGGGCCTTCATCAAAACTAAAGCATGCAGCGAACACGCAGCCTTTCCCGCATTACTTGCAGGCTACATAAGGCGATTCACCTCCGTTCATTGCGCAGGGTTTGATTGTTAACTTAATTATTAACTTATTAGAGGTTTAATATTTATTATCATTTTGTGTAATCAACGAACGAGAGCTCGCTGGTACCATGTCACTATTGTTCATTGCGCAGGGTTTGATTTTCTCACCCCGGAGATTCGGGAGGGATCCTCCATATTGTTTCTCGACTTTATGATCTTTTCCTCCTCGTTGCAGCCGTAGAATAGAAATATCGAAGGAGGGGAGGCCGACGGTTAAATTTTTTTTACGCGGAGAGGCAGAGGAGTGACTTTCGCGAGCAGCTTTATGACTCTTCGCGCAGCTCTAGGAATCTTCGCGTTTCATTTCGATTTGTATACATAGACTTAAAAAATATAGAATTCACTCAGACTTAAAAAATAAATTATTTACTCGTGGCAAAAGGGAGAGTAAAACAAAGTAAGATTGGAGCAACACAATAAAATTTTGGATTGAATTTTAAACTAGCATTTGCACCAGATATTGTAAAGGAAAGGATGTAAGGCATAAATTGAAGAAAGCAAATAGAGCAAAAAAATACTTTGATAAAGAATAAAAATATATTAAACACTCAAATCAATGTCCCATTAACTAGAACCACTTAGTAGACATTCCATATGAAATGGACATATGATCCAATAACATTGCTGCATAAGAGAGCCAATTAGTGAGCTAACATAAGTATAAATGGTTTCATATACTAAAATCCATAGGTCTAACAAATATTGTTTAGCCATTTAAGATATAGAAGCTATCTTGTTTAGCCATTTAAGATATAGAAGCTTCGAAACCTTTGTATATGAGCTATTGTCAAAGGACTGCCCTTGTTGTGAGAAGCATTACCACTAGTACCAAGCATTACCACTGAATTTTGAATTTTTTCAGGTTCACCAAATTCCAAACCTGAAGGTTTCATCGAACCCTTGACTTAGCTCCCCACAACGTGGTGCAAGTTGCATAATTCAGTTTCACTCAATTGTTGAATTTCTGTGTTTTTCACCCACAATGCATGATCTACAAATCTCCCAATTCTTAGAGAACGAGAGAACAAAATTACCTTCAAATCAGAATTTTACCAGAAAATCAAATTCCCAAAGCATACATGTGTTTTTATTTTGTATAAGAGAATCCTATAAATTCTGCATTTTTCGTAGTCAGAACAGTATGTTGTATACATGAGATAGATTTGGGCAACTGTATTCATGTCAAAGTTGACAGCTAGTCCACATTTTAAAGATTCAGGAAAAAAGGCAAAACATACTGCATCACAGTCTAACCCAGATCGAGATGAACATAAGCTTTATCAAAATATCATATACAATTAAGTTGCCCATTTACAATTATAAATCTATACAGCACATGGCCACCTTGAGCAAATGAATCATTCACCTAGGTCAAAAATAGGAAATTGCATTTTGTCATTTGCCAAGCAAAACGAAGACTGCCTGGCCCGCTTGACCAAATAAACCGTCCAACTAGATCATAAGATGAGGAATTTGCATTCCTGTCATTTTAAGTAAAACACAAAACTGCATGTCTATGTGGGTCAAATGAGCTTCATTCCTAAAATACTATTAGCAGACCTAGTAAAACATTAAAATGGTCCCAAAATCTTACCATCAGCCAAGAAAGTGCGGCAACCACGAGGAAATGCTTTGGGGTTAAAATGACCAAAAAGACATGAAGGCACTGGATACTCTTCAAATAAAAGAGAAACAATTGAAAGAAACAAAAATGACACAAAGAGAGACAAAGAAAAGTAGGGGAACCTAACAGATATAGAGGAAAAGAAAAATAAGAGGAAGAATTGAGTATAACTGATGAAAAGTGAAATAACTAATGATAAAATTTCAGTAGATTTCAAGAGTGAAAATTAGCAGAATTTAGAAGCACCAATCAGAAAATGTGAAGCACCACAGAAATTAAGTGACCAGCAAAACATCAAATTTCGAAGTTCACATGCTCTATTTCAAATCCTCTATAAAGTTTTGCCTGTCAATTGACATTCCCAATCTGGTTAGGGCATTTCAAGAAAGTCCAGAGGGCGGATAGATGAGCAATTCAAAGCAAAACCAAAGACAATTTGACCTTGCAGATGAGAGAAATTTTAAACCTGTAAAATGGATGGTTAAAGCTTAAGCGACCACGACAACAACAAAAAAAATATTTCAAACACAAATAAGATTCCATGTAAATGTAAGCACTGCAAATATTAAATTAAGAGGGGACAAAAAAGAGTGAAGTTAAACGAGAATGCTAACAGAGAAGGCTATAAAAAGGGTAAATGGGGAGGCTAACAACAAATCAAAATGTAGCGAAGAAAGACACCAGAAACGACAAAGGTAGACAAAACATAAAAGAAAAACTAATTAATGATTTTACGAAAATGGCATTGATCCTCAGCCAAAATTTAATGCAATTTGTAGCCCCACTAGCCTATTTTTTATCATATCCAGTATCTAACATTGCCTAATTGTGCTGTGCTGCAACAGGGACAACATCTTTGCCTTAGAATCCCAAGCCTGAATCATAAATAAAGTAATTAGCTGTGTTTCTTTGTATCATGCAACAAAAATCAAACCAAATTAGGATTTAAGAGATCGAGGAACTTACACTCACCATTCATGTTGATGCCACAGTCTCTGCCAGGTCTGGTTTTAGTTTTTTGTTTACCTCTGAAGTGCTTCCATCCAATGCCGAGGAAAACCTGAGATAAGCAAACAATTTATAATCATTTTTTCAATATTAAACAAGAAATTCGCTCAGGTATGCATCCATATAAAATAAAGTTTCAATTAAAGCTTAATTTATGAAATGCACAAAGGCAAGAAACAGATGTGATATTCATCATAACATAAAAAGCAAACAAATAATATTGTTCAAACACAATCATTGAAATAGGAGTTTACCTTGCAGCCCTTGCCTTTTTCTTATCATCTTCCAAGGAAGCAGATTTCACATCCACTCCAAATCTAGCCAAACGAGCTTTCTTCTTTGCTTCATTATCAGCAGATGAGCGCAAAGTAAGTCCAATAATTTGGGCATTATCAGATTCCAATTATTCTGAAGTAAAACAAATGTGTATCATAATTTTGGATAAAAATATTAAGCAAATTAAACTGACAATAAATTAGACACACACAAGATAAGGAAAACATAAGATAAGGAAAATAGCATCATAATCTCAGGAATATAGAGAATAAATTCCTGAATTTTTAAAGAGCAGACCTCTAAGCGCTCGGTTTCCTCTTTTCTTCTTCCGATATTTCTATTTCTCCTAGACCAGGAGAGGCAGGCTTTGGAGTACCATTTACTAACTCACCAAATCTGTCAATAAAACATACCCAAAGGTAATTTCTGTCAATTAAGAGATGAAACATATTGAGTTATAAGATTGGGGACCATGTGCACTGACCATTCAATACAGAAATTACTTCCATAGAAATTAATCACTTTAAAGACTAGAGCAAAGTCCAATAGCACCAGAACTGACACAGTCCATCAAACTTAAAAAACACATATTATGGCCAAATAGAGTTTAAAATAAAATACATCATATATTTAACAAAGATACTGAATAATTAAGTTAAACAAACATAAACCTTAAAAATGCTAGAATCCCTATAACCTAAATCATACAACGAGATTTTTCCACAATTCCAAAGGGTGGCATTCCAGGTTTGCAGCAGCAATTAGTGCCAGAACAAATAGTCATCATATATAGGGTCATTTTATATACAAGGATTATCCGCTGCACTCCATGCCTTCGAGGAGCAACCCTTCCAGCTAGCTGCAGTACCAGTACAAGTCTCGAGAATCATCTATGTCACATGACATGTTGCCCTCTGACAGCAGAATCAATGTAAACATGGTTTTTATGGTATGCAAAATGATACAGGAGCCTCACTGGTTCATGGGAAATCATCACAAACAAAAACAAAATTTGTTTCGAGTTGATTATTCTGGGGAGGATAAGAAGAAGATGCATCAATTGCCGAATCTGATCCGCTGGATTCTGAGTGGTCATATCTCTCAGAGGCATATGCAGTTTCCATGGCTCCTGCTGTTTTGTATCTTCGGAGCAAATGCAATGGAGAAGATCCATGGATTGGAGTTGTTTCTCCACTTTGAAATCCCAAAAACACAGTTGATCTGCGTGTGAAACCAGGGGAAGAATGCTTTGACTTTCTATCTCGTTTTGTTTTTTTTCTTAGCATTTTGCTGCCATCTGTTCAAAGCATTGGCCGTCTGTTCTTCAAATATTGCCTTCTTCATGTGAGATCCCATCTGCATAAAAATATCCCATCATATTTTAAGAGCATATTCCTTTATATATGATATTTAACCAGAACAAAGTGTTTTTGAACGATCCAAAAGTTCACTAAAACATTTGTACATATTGGAAAAACAAAATTTGCCCAAAAATGGATGTTCTCTATCTATCAACAAACAGGGTAAAATGAATGTTCTCTATCTATCAGCAAACAGGGTTATATCAAGAAATAAAATTAAAATGATTTAAAGAGAAATCATCATTTCTATTTCTCTGCTTTTCTAGAAGGCTCCAGACTGCAACAAAATTTAATTTAATTTAACAAACAAAAGGAAGCATATTTTAGAGTGGTCATACTTTTCATTCAAAAATCCTCTGAGGCTTTACCTAAAACTCTCAATAGAGAGATAACTGCTGTACAAAAGAAAAATCAAACTCCACTGTTTTCTATCTCCTGATAAATTTGTCTACTATGAGCTTAACTATTTTTTAATGAGGTGATTTTTTAGCCGTTTCACCGAAATCTAATGATATGATTTTTGGTGAGATCACAATGTTTCATTGTATTTTTTAGTACAAAAATGGATTCAATGTCCTGAAAAATCCCTTAAACATTTGGATTGTGCAAATTCAACAACTTAAAGCTAAAATTTCCCCTATTTCTAATCAGAAACTATGGTTTTAACAATTTCTACTCATATTTTGGGCAAAATCAACCAAAAAAATCAAAAGTGGTGTCATTAAACAACTGTGTTAATGCATTATCAGGTGACACCTTATCTCTAATTTTATCAGTACAAGTAAGATATTTAATATCACAATGTAGGGTTTGATTAATCTATTTCTGTACAAAATAAACCAGGTGAATATACTAAGTGAATACTTGGACGATGTAACTCTCCCTTTTTGTAATTATATAAGCCAGCATTTTCTCAAGTTCAATCGATCCTGTCAAACACCTAAACTGATTGTATTTTCAATGAACATGGAGTAGACTGACCTGTGTCACAAGGGCATAAAGTGGAAGTGTGATGTAACTACATAGAAACTGCAAAGCAACCCTAGACACAAACACAAGCAACCCAAGGTAATCCTTATCAGATGATGATGATATTGTCACCTAATTTACCTGAAATTTATATAGGGAAGAGTGACACATTTAAATATTCAAATTACAGAATGTGTCACCATCAAGGTGGACAATGAAGGCTGGGTTTAATAAGGAAATTAAAGACTCAGTACAAACTGAGAGATAAGGTTCCATTTTTGTTGATGTTGTTTGACATTGAATTTATATGTCCACAGCGGGGCAATTATTGTTTTAAGCTTCATACTTGTTTACTGTTTTTAATACTCCACACTACATGAATCAAATCCTATTATAATGCGATTAATTATCCATTCTTTCAAACTTATTTACTGTTACTAATACTCCATACTGCATCAATCAAATCCTATTATACTGCGATTAATCATCCATTTGTTCTTCAGGATGTAGACGGATCATAAATCCTTTAGTCAAGTGGGAAATAGGAAAGTAGGAGATCTTATCATCATCCAGTGGCTCCCATCTACAAATATTAAGACAATTTTAGCACATTCTTGTAAAACACAATGTACATGTACAACGTTCATAAAATTGATGTCTTATTTATCTTGCTGTGAAAGAAGTATAAGAATGAAGCACATGACCTGAATTTGGTGATGAAGTGATGGAGAAAGAGGCCCAGCTCAAGTTTTGCCAGATGCATTCCTGGACAGAGCCTAAGCCCCCCTCCAAATGGCATAAAAGAGAGGTTCTTGTAGAGCTCCTGCAATATAAAGTCTGAGAGATTACTAACAGAATTAGACACAGAAAGATTACTAAGAGAAGAATTAGACACAGAAAGATTACTAAGAGAATTAATTACATGAAGTGACGGTTTTGATGCTAATTAATTACATTATTTTCCAGAATCTGTTGCCAACACCATGGGTCAAACTTGAGCGGAGAAGAATGGTACTTGTTGTCCAGATGGATGCCGTTCATAAGCACCAAGACTGACCACCCTTTTGGGATGACAAAGCCTCCTGATAACACAAGTTTATGATGATCAGATTTGCACCGAAAAGATTAAAAGAAATGCTGGAATTGGAAGTATGAGTTGAGATTTTATACATTTCAACCCTTCCAGAAAAAGTACATATACATAAATAAAATTGTAAATTTTAGTAGAAACATGAATATCAACCAAGAAGAGTAAAAACAATATATTATTAAATGCCTTTAATTTTAATGTTTGCTATTGCTTCTCTGAAAACCGTTGGAGCAACGTTGGCGAGACGATGTGTTTCATTTATGACCTGGGAATTGAACAAATACAAACACAATAAATCATCTCGACACCATATATCTGGTCTCAAATATAACAATTATCGAAGTTTAGGGTAACTGAAAAAAAAATAAAAAAAAATACTAAGGCAACACAAATTGATAGAAGCTACGGGGAAATTTTAAATGATCTTCATGAATTCATTTATATATATAAACATATGTTACAAAATTTGTAATGAGGATAAAAAAATTCTAACAACCTATCACCAAACATAAATCGTATGGTTTGTCATGAACGCAGTAACTAATTACATAGACATTGGGTGAATTTCAGTGACTGGTAGTCATCCCAAGTGAGGTTTTGGTTTCTTGGACTCCCCTTTCTCTTTAACAGAGCGTTGTGTTTCGCCTATGTGGTGCATATTCCACCATCACTGCAGTCCAAGATATGAAATGCTTTTATTTAGAATACCAATACCAATTCGAAATATGAAATGCTTTTATTTATAATACATTGACACACCTTCAACTCTCGAAGTGCCTGGGGACAGTCCGTGAGAAATTTGATAGCAAATTCCATCGTTGAGGCTGAGGTCTCGTGACCAGCGAAGAGCAGGAATAGTACAAAATTTGCTATAATTTCTTCTGAATGCAAGTCTTCTTTCAAGAGTTCTCCTAAGAAATTATTGTGGACAACTTCTGGATGCTCCCTTCTGTACTTTATACTCGCATAAATCTTTTTCATCAGAAAATCTCTGGCCTGCAGCGATAAAGCTCAAGTAATGCATGATCCACCGAACCGCTTCTGCCGCATATGAAACTATTTGACCCGATGCCAAATGAAACGCCCAAACCATTTGGGCAACCCATTTGAATCAACAACTGAAATTGTTGCAATCGTCTAGCATATAATCGTGTGGTTTACAAGATGACAGGTAGGCAGAGAGGGGAGTTGATTTCAGAGGGAAACGCCTTACGACATAATTATGAAAAATACATTCACATGAGACTGCAACTCACTCACCAAGTAAAACAAAAGTAAGTTTAGTGATTTATATTTCACGTCGAATAACACCATCAAAATTTCCCTTACTCTCTTACTTGCAAAATAACTTTTACATACCTATTTATCTCAACATACATTTTTTACATTAATGCATGACAGAGCAAATAATTAATATGATGTTGTTGTTGAGTATCTGCCTAAGTGTTTGTGGAATGCTTTCCCATATCTATTTACCAAAATACATTAAATTCCTTTAATTATTTGCTGTGTTGCGGAATGGTTCGCACCTAGCTTCAGTGCTTCCATATTCAAATAGAGGCACAATCTACAAAAATAGTTCTGACAAGTATGGCTGCGGTCAGGGTGTTCATTACGGTGGTTGGGATTATTATTTCCAACACTCCTCCTTAATCAAAATTGCCGCCATTGACAATTCCAAAATAGTTTCCCAGATAAACAAAACTTTCATGTGCAAATAGCTTTGTGAAGATATCAACAAATTGTTCTTGTGACTTGCAGTGTTGCAACACAATCTTATCATTGTTAATCAATTCTCTAATAAAATGATATTTGGCATCAATATGTTTGGTCCTCTTGTGAAAGACAAAATTCTTTGACAATGCAATTGCTGAGGTGTTGTCACAGAAAATAGTTGTCATTCCCTCTTGGTCATGAAAAAGATCCTTCAACATCTTTCTCATCCAAACTGTTTGACATGCTGCTGATGTTTCTGTGACATATTCAGCTTCTACTGTTGACAATGACACTATTGGCTGCTTCTTGGAGGCCCATGAAATGGCTCCAGAACCAAATGAAAAACATATCTTAATGTGCTCTTTCTGTCATCAACACTTCATGCCCAATCACTGTCAGTGTAACCAACCAGCCTAAAATCACTTGTTGCTGTGTACAAAACACCATACTGTTTTGTCCCATTGACATACCTTAGAATCCTTTTTGTTGCTTGCCAATGTGTCTCCTTGGGTGTCTCCATGAACCTTGACACCAAACTTACTACATACATTATATCTGGCCTAGTGGCGGTCAAATACATCAAGATGACTATCATGATTTTGTATAATGTTGGATTGACATTGCTACTACAATCTTCTTTGCTCAACTTCAACCCCATGACAGTTGGAGTTGGTGCGGACTTGCTATTTAGCATTTTAAACCTCTCCAAAATGTCTGCGACATACTTTGCTTGAGAGATAAAAATGCCATTTTCTGTTTGCTTCACTTCTATGCCAAAAAAGTATCTTAACAATCCCAAGTCAGTGATTTCAAATTCACTCTTCATGACTTGTTTGAAATGAGTGACGAGGAAATCATCACTGCTTGTAAAAATCAATTCATCTACATATAAGATGACAATGAGAATCTTACCTTCGCTCTCTTTGATGTAGAGAGTAGGGTCACCATCACATTTGTCGAAACCATTGTCTAACAAGTAAGCATCTATCCCGTAGTACAATGTGCGCGATGCTTACTTCAATGCATAAAGAGCTTTCCTCAACCGATACACTTTGTCTTCTTGCCCTTCTACCTCATAACCAGGCGGTTGCACAACATACACTTCCTCTTTCAGCAATCCATTCAAGAACGCTGATTTTTTGTCCATTTGATACACTTTCCACTTATGATGTGCAAAAATTGCCACAACTGCGTGCACTGCCTCCATCCTCGCGACCGGCGCGAACATCTCCGTGTAATCTCTTCCATGCTGCTACTTGTATCCTTTGACAACTAGCCTTGCTTTGTGCCTTTCAATCTTTCTTTCAATGTTACTTTTGGTCTTATAGACCCACTTCACTCCAATGACATGTTTTCCTTTTGGAAGGCTCACTAACTCGCATGTGTCATTCCTTTCTATTGCTTCTATTTCTTCCTCCATTGTTGCAATCCATTTTTCTTCTTTGACTGCATCTTCAAAATGGATTGGGTCATCTACATGACAAAATAATGCAAATAAGGAATTCAGACCTGCGCTGCTATCAACTTCTTCTTGCTCATAAATTTCATTTAAATTTCTGAAGTTTTGTCTTCTTGTGCTTTCTGAAGATGGGCTTGACATGCCACTTGGTGTTGCGATTTTCCATGTGCTTGGAGAAGCACTTTCTTGGCTGCGCGAAACTGTCCTATTATTTGTTGTTGGTGTTGCTTGTTGCCTGCTTTGTTGCATTTGAATAGGTGTAGAAGGAGTCACTGTTGAGGAATTACTTGCTGCTGTTAATTCCTCTTTGTCCTCATGTGGTATACATGCTTTGACATTGACTGTCTTTTCTAAACTTCCATCCCATGCTTCCTCTTCTATAAACTACACATCTCTGTTGATTATGACTTTCTTGGTTGATGGATTGTAGAGCTTGTATGCCTTGGATTCATCACTGTATCCAACAAATATACATCCCCCCCCCTTGCTATCCAACTTCTTCCTCAACTCATCCAGGACATGTGCATACGCCACATATCCAAAAACTTTCATGTCAGTGACACTATGATTTCTTCCACTCCATGCCTCTTCAGGAACTATGTTTTGGACGCTCTTGGTTGGACACCTGTTCAAGATATATGCTGCACAAGTGACAACTTCAGCCAGATAATCATTTGGAAAATGCTTTGCCTTTATCATACTCTTTGCCATTTCCATAATGGTCTTATTATTCCTTTCTGCCACACCATTTTGTTGAAGTGTATACCTTGTTGTAAATTTCTTGTGAATTCTATGCTCCCTACAAAAACAAAGGAAATCATTTGAGATGTATTCTCCACCTCTGTCAGTCCTGAGGACTTTGATGTAGTGTCCACTTTTCTTCTCAACAAGAGCTTTGTATTGGCGAAAGAACTCAAACACTTCACTTTTCTGTTTTAGGATATAGACCCATGCCTTCCTTGTGTAGTCATCTATGAAGGTCAATAAATAGTGGCTAACACCAATTGATGCTGTCTGCATTGGCCCACATAAATCTGAGTGGACAATCTCCAAAGGTGCCTTTGCCCTTACTGACTTTCTTACTGGAAATGTCTCTCTATGTTGCTTTCCT
>APFE031229634.1:0-38255 GCA_000404065.3 Pinus taeda
TCATCTACAAATGCTGACCCAAAAGAAAACTTGAGTTTGCATTGTCTAGTCACTTGTAGTTGTGCTTTATCATTTAACCATCCTAATGGGTATGGTTTCTTGTGAGGTGTAGTCAGTAATCCCAACTTCTTTACAATTGTTTCAGAAATTAAATTTACTTGTGAGCTGCTATCAAACAAAGTATCAACCTTTTGATGCTTGGAAATAACTCGAATATGGAAAAGCTCGTCTTTTTCTCTCATTTTCTTCATCAATAGTAGATTGTGCAGAATTACTAGTAGATGCTTCAAAATTCTTACTTTTTATACCTTTTGCTGCAATGGTTGTTTCATCTCCTGAGTCCGACCCCAAATCTTTCTGAATAACTGCAGCAGTCTTCTTCTTCTTGCTCTCGAACTTCTTAGGTCTCAGCTCTGGGTGCAGAATCCAACAGTGCTCATCATCATGCCCATCCTTCTTACAGTGAGTGCATGAAGACTTGCTTTTCTGTGCAATGTTGGCCTTCCTTGCTTTCCATTTTTGTTTTCTTTTCTCCTTATTCTTGCTTGCAGTGGGTTGGGATGATCCCCCAACTTCTGGGTTTCCATTATTTCCTGTAGCTTCTAGATGCGTAGCTTGAACAAATACGTTATCTATAATAGTGGGATTAAACATGAGGATAGTGTGCCTCATGTAGCTGTGTAGACCACCGATGTACTTCAACAGAGTCTTAGGTGAGCCTAATGAGATTCCTAGAATCAATGCTCTCTTCCTAAATTTTTGGGTGTAACCTTGTACACTTTACCCTTTCAGTTGTCGAAGAGTTTGCCAGCTCATCATGGCTTGCTGCATGTAGGCCAGTGGATAGAACTGCTTTTTGATTGTAGAAACAAATTCACTCCAACAGAAATAGTCTTACCATGTCTCTTCATGTCAGCTTGGGTCCTGCCTTCCCACCAAACCAAGGCAGTGCCTCCAAGGCATACGCTGGCCAGCTGAATCTTGCTCTTGTTTGAATCAATACTCTGCACTCTGCAATAAACATCAATTTGTCTAATCCAATTGTCCATCTTTTCTGCATTCAACTCTCCATCATATATTGGTAAATCAAATTTAGCATCTAGTTTAATCAAAGATGTCTTCTTTTTATGTTTAGGACTATTAGGAGGGGTGAGAAAGCTTTCTTCTTTCCCTTTGCCTTTTGAGTGGTCATGGAGGAGAGACTCTTCTTCTCCTTTATCTTGTTTGGAGCCTGATGAATCTTCATCTTTATGTTTTCTAAAGTCCTTCTACATTTGCTCTACCATGGACCTTATGGCTAGGAAACTATCTATAAATTGAGGGTCTGGCCCCACAAAACCTTCCTCCGACATTGTCTTCTGAGGATAGACTCTTCAAATTTCAGGATTAGTTTTGACCAACTCTCCTTCTCCTAATTTGAGCTTTGATGTAGTTAACATTCAATAGCTAAATCCAGCACAAGCTTGTCTAACCTTAACAACCTATAGCTCTAATACCACTTGATTTGAAATCATTTATGAATGATCTCAGTAAATTAATGTAGGTATTACAGACTCATGTGCTGGTGTGTGTGTCTATATTATCTTACGCAACGGATCGATAAGATTGCAAAATAAGCAGACAATGGAAAACAGTAAGAGAAACACAACAAGCAAATGCAAAACACAACAATTTAATAAGCTGTTCACCCAATCCTCCTGGGCTACGTCTCCTGGTCCAGCTTTCAGTGGTGGCCTTTTTTTATTGTGTCTTTGAGCAGAGTTTTTACAATGAGGAGCTCAATTTGAGTCTCCTACAACAGATGATGCTTAGTAGGGTGGTACTTGGATTCCCCAAGCCATTAGAGTACACAGACTCCCCCTTACCAAGTCTCGACATCAACTGGTCTTAATGGGATGAGTCCAATTTGGTACTCAGTTTTCGACAGATATCCTCACAGGGATTGCTTGAACCTCTCAAGCCTTCTCGGTTCTATCTGCTCGATGCTGCCTTAGCTGTGCAGGTCAGCTCGACTTCTCTGTTCTCTGCTTCTTGCTTCACTCTCTATTCTATCTCTTCTGTCTCCCTATTTGTTCGTGGCTTAAAGCCAATTCGTCCCTTGATTGTTCGCTTCCTCTTCCGGCCCTTAGGATCGCCTGCCTCTGTCCGCTTGGAATTCCCTGCTTCTGTGTCATTGCCACTGTAACGTTTCACAGAGAGGTGGCCACTTGTCCCTTCACGAACTGAGCGCCAACTCTTCCTTGAACAGTTCGTTACTTCGATTATTCCGCGAAATGATTCATCTGCCAGCTCAGTGGTCAAATCGGACTTCAAACCTTTATGTGCGTCAGCTTATTCTTTCGCCAAATCTGGTCTCCCATCGGGTGCAGTCTCCGCCATTTGATCTGGGGCCTCTAGATCCTACGGTCATCGCTTTTATCACATGGGTGACTTGCTTGACCGTTAGCTTGCGATGAGAGCGGTTTTCTCTCTCATCCGCCAGACACGCATCATTCAATGTATGGAATCGCTTGGTCCTCTGACAAACCCGCTTACTGCCCGAAATGCCTCCAATATTCCGCTGGTTTTGGAGCGCAGGACCCGCCTGTCGCTTTAGCACTTTTCCCCCGGTTTCCCTTGTGACTGTGCGCTCGGGGCCTTTCCTTTGCGCTAATCGCGCATCAGAAACAGCCTCCATATCTGGGTTTGAGCCTCCCAAGTGCCATTTTTGCGCCATGCACAGTCCCCATGGGCCAACGATCAGCACGCTTTGACCGAAGGTCCTCGTTGCTCCGTGCTGGTTGCAAATTACCATTATTCAGAGGTTATTTTCTGATAGCTCATTGTTTACAAGATTTTGAAGCCTGTCATAATTTGAAACAGTCACAAAACTGTTAATTTTCAAGGATCCAATTTGGATCACCACTTGTCCAAGGTACTTTAAAAATCAACACTCCCTCTTACCGAGAAAAGTGTTTCTCACCACACCCATCTTGTCCCTGAAATGGACATGCTTGCCTCTTGGCAAGGAGTTCGTGAGAACATCAACCACCTGCTCATGTGTTGATACATACTCCAGATTCACTACCCCTTTTTGAACATAGTCCCTGATGATTTGATATATGATGTTAATGTTTTTTGGCCTGTCTTGAAACATTGGATTCTTCGTGAGTTTAATGCAACTCTAATTATCACAGTGAATAACCATCGGTCTCAACTCTTGATCAAATAGGCCATATAACAACTTGCGAAGCCAAATGGCCTCACAACTAGCCTGCCTTGCAGCCATATACTCAGCCTCAGAAGAGCTCAAAGCAATTGACTTTTTCTTTCGACTGAACCACGACACAACTGCCGAACCTAATCCGAAGCAACACCTTGAAGTGCTTTTCCTGTCAGAAGCACGACTTGCGCAATCTGCATATGTGTAACTTGCCAACCTCACTCCATCTCCCTGCCTATAGTCCAGACCATAATCAACAGTCCCCTGCATGTAGCGAAGAACGCGCTTTATAGCTACCTAGTGCACCCTCTTGGGCTCAACCATGGACTGGCTAAGTGTGTTCACTACAAAGCATATATTTAGCCTAATGTTGACCAGATACATCAAGGACCCAATAAGCTGCTTATACAATGTGGGATCCACCAAACTAGAATATGAAGCATGAAGCTTCTTCGAGTTGGTGATCATAGGTGTAGACATGGGTCTATAGTCTGCCATGTGAAATCTACTCAACACATCCACAACAAACTGCCCCTACCCCAAAAAGACATGCCTCTCCTCCTGCCACACCTCAAGCCCCAAAGAGTAATGCATCAACCCAATGTCCCTCATCTTGAACCCCATAGAAAGATCCTCCTTGCAACCTCTAATTAGTCTATTTGCCCCGATAATGAACAAGTCATCAACATACAACACAAGAATGAGCGAATCATCCCCTACAACAATGTAGTATAGGTTTGGATTTGCATCACTCTTCGTGAAACCCATATGCTGCAAGTAAGTATCAATCCTTGAATACTAAGCTCTCAGAGCTTTCTTATGTTTGTAGAGTGCTCGCCTCAACCGACATACATGGGTCTCCCACCTAAGTACCTCAAAGCCCTGTGGTTGCTCAACATACACCTCCTCCTTTGTAACTCTGTTCAGAAATGTGGTCTTCACATCCATCTAATGGATCTGCCAAACCATTTCCCTAACAATAGAAATAAGGAACCAAATAGAAGTGTACCGAGCTATGGGAGTGAAGGTCTCATCATAGTCAACTCCCTCTCTCTGTGAGAACCCTCTAGCCACAAACCTCGCCTTGAACTTCTCAACGTTGCCATCTACAGCATGCTTGATCTTGTAGAGTCGCCTGGAAGTCACAACTGACTTGCCCTCAGGCCTAGGCACCACTTCCTAGACATTGTTCTTAATGATAGAGGCATACTCCTCCACCATAGCCTCTCTCCATACCTCCTGGCTGGCAGCCTCCTCATAGCTAGGAGGCTCAGAGTCAACAATGCAAGTAGCCTTGGCTACATAACTGCAAAACCGCTCAGGTGGCACACTCTCCCTGTTCACCCTCTTCGGAGGACCAATGGACTCCGTTTCCGGTGTCTTGAAGCCACTTGGGCCTCCTCTTTCCTGAAGAAGCTTCCCCATTGGGAACCCCATCCTCTGCTCCCCAGTCTGGTGAAATTGAAGGTCTGCCAACTGAACCTGGTGTGCCTGTAACAACACCTGTCCTTGAAGAACCTGTACTGGCACATGTGCTTGTGTTAGCTGAAGTGCCATGTGAACTCTGTACCAGTGGACTCCCTAAAGAAGTGCTTGGTGAACTTGCCATTGGTGCCCCAGATGTCACTGACATTGAAGTACCTCCTGTACCAGTCGATCAAGAATCCTGAGGTCTTGCTCCCTGTACCTGACCTCCCTGTTGAGGAGAAGTCTGTGACTCTCTTTCATCATACTCCCGTGATCCCCGATAGGTCCTCTCCTCCTTGAACTTCACATCCCTCCTAATCACCATTCTCTGTTTAGAAGGAATGAAGATCCGATAGACCTTCGAAGTCTCGTTGTAACCCATAAAGATACCCTTCTCTACCATGCGTTCCAGCTTTGTCCTCTGCTCCTTGGGGATATAAGAATATGTAAGACATCCAAAGATATGAAGATGTCCCACATGAGGTTGCTCTCCAGTGAAAGCCTCCTCCGGAGTCATATTCCCTAATACTCTGTGAGACTCCTGTTCTGAAGATAAACAACAGTATTGTAGGCCTCAGACCACAAAAATAAAGGCAACCCCTGATCATGAATCATCGCTCTAGCAGCCCCAACAATAGCCTTGTTCTTCCTTTCAGACACCCATTCTGTCGGCGGTTGTAAGGAATCGCGAACTCTCTCCTAATGCCCTCCTGTGCACAAAAGTCAGAAAACCCACCATTAGTGTACTCACCACCGTTGTTTGACCTCATGACTTGAATCTTCCTACCTGTGTGCTTTTCCACAAGAGCTTTGAACTCTTTAAAGCAATTAAAGACCTCACCCTTGGTCTTCAGGAAATATATCCAAGTCCTCCTAGAGTAGTCATCGATGAATATAACATAATACTCATAACCACCCAAAGACACATGAGACATACAACCACTAACATCAATATGAATCAAGTCTAGTATAACTATAGATCTGCTGTCAGTTGCTGGGAATGGTAACTTGGTGCACTTTCCCAAAGCACACCCTCTTCAGACCTCATAATGCTCGACACTGAAATCAGGATCTCTAGTAGTGATTTCCCTCAGTACTCTCAAAGCTCCATGATGCATATGCGGCATCCTTCGGTGCCATAACTCACACAAGTCTCTACTGTTGGTGGTACTAGTGTGAGTGCTACCATATGTGCTACTCACCAATGCTCTTGTCAATTGAAAACTGAACCTGTATAGTTTCCCATAGCGGACTCCAATCACTTTGGCTGAAGTGATGGAAGCTCCCCTTGGATGTATCAATACCGCCCCTCTTGAGAAAGTGATGTCAAACCCCGTCTCCTCCATAACAGACACTGAAATCAAGTTCTTCTTCATCCCCGGAACATACAAAACATCCATGACCTTCAAAGGAGGCAAAGACTCCCTCTCAAAGGTCACAATCCCCACACCAACAATTCTCATAGTGCAGTCATCTCCAAGTACAATCTCAATATCAAGTGCCCTCTCTGCAAGAAGGCCCACTATCTATGTACCACACATCAGACGATGTACTCCAACTAGATGTAGAAGTAATAAATGCAAAGTCCTGGTCAAACTGTGAAGCAAACTGCTCCACCTCTGCTGAAGTTGTAGTACCCTTCTTTCCCTTGTTCTTCCTCTCAGGACACGTAGCAACATAGTGTCCCATCTTTTGACATGTCCAACATTTGACTTTGGACATATCCATATCTTTCTTCTTCTTCTTCTGCTTTCCCTTAGCCCCATTTGATGAGGCCCCTTTCTTGGCCTTCCCTTTGTTCTTCCCCTGGCTGTCAAGGCTACATCCTCCTCATCTGGTATCTTCACCCCACTACTGCTAGTTTTCCGTATCTCATGTTGCACACAATTATCCCAAAATTTGTCCCAATTGGGAAGATTCTCCCTAAAGGTAACAAGATCTCCAAATACCTCCCAAGACTGAGGAAGTCCCGCTACAACAATCCTGACTAACTCTGTGGGTGCAGCTGCCTCACCAATAGCAGTCAAATCATCACTTACCTGTTTGACCCTGCCAAGATAATGAACTACACTTTCAACCTTTCTCACCCTAATGTTCTTCAATTGTTCTTTGAGTACCATCTTCCTGCTCTTATTGGTACTTTGATAGAGAGTGGTTAGAGCTGTCCACATCTGATATGCATATGTGTTTCCTCTCACATGAGGAACCACATGATCCTTCAGACTGTCCATCAAAATCTTTTTTGCCTTTGCATTATTTTTCGTGAATTCAGCAAGTTCATTTGCAACAGTAGGAGGTACAACCACTTGTCGCACTATGTCCCAAACTGTTGTCTCCTCATACACTGTTTGAATTCTGTTCTTCCAAACGACATAGTTGGATGTCCCATCCAGTGTGTCCTCTATCCTTAAGAACATGGCCATGACTGTTGTCCAAAATTTACAAAACCAAGAAAATGGAGAAATGAACTTTCCAACACACCTTGCTGTCTCGAAAGTTCAGTCTGTGTGAAATTTCACCTTGTTGTCCAAAAATATCAGTTTGCTGTCCAAAAATTCAGATTGTTGTCCAAACCACTGTTTGTTGTCCCAAACTACTGTCTACTTTTCAAACTGCAATTTTCAGCCTGTAGCTCCGATACCATGTTGAAATTTAATGACTAAAATGTTTCACGCAATGCCAACCCAATCTTAATTTCACCTTATTACTCCCGTTCAGGGAAATGTCCTTTCCCATAAACATACATTCAACATATAGAATTCTGGAAATGAAAATTTCAGATTAAAACACATGGGACTGTCAACACATGCTGAAAATAAATATGGACATAAACAAACCAGCAACACACATAAAAATACACAGATTTTTGGTCAACTTCGACCTAGCAAAACCCCTTCAATCTTCTCCCAGGAAAACCTGTTAAAGAGCTCTTCAAATTTATTTATCTTTCAAGTTCAGGAAAAATACATTCGCAGACAAAACAAAACAACAAAATACAACTTATCTCTTCAGCCCAAAACTCCTTGAAAACAATGCCCATTTTGCCTCGATTTTTGTGCCTACTTGAAGCTGAAAATATGTACTGTACGGATTCTGTACAGTTGATTTTCATACTGCTGTATGGACTGTACAATTTTTTTTCCAATTTTTTTCTCCAAAACTTTGCTCCAACGACGTGCATCTCACAACATTAAATGTTATTCATACTATACCTTCTGCTCTCTTCTGTGCCTTGATTTGTTGATTTGGGGTAGCATCAGATGTGCTCTAGCCACGAAAATTGGTGAAGAGGCTAAGGCACATGAGATCTCCAATAACCAGAAAGGATTTGGGCAGATTTTAAACAGTTTGGGAGATATTAAAATAATTAATATTTTAATGAAGTCCTTAAGTCTAAACTTAGGGAAAATAAAATAGTAATGTCTATTAATATAAAACTGTGTTAGAATGGTCCAAAAGTCATGGATCAAGCCAGATTTAGTCTTAGTCGTTGATTAGGGACTTAATCTCGGCTGTTGATTTGTCAACGAGAAAAGTATAATAGGCTTGCGGGTCACTTGGAGAACACACTGAGGGAGACCAGTGAGTTCAATTTTTGGAGCGGGGTTAGTTGAAAAATGGAACCAGTGGTCTAGAGAGCAGTTAGGAGGCAACAAGTACAAAACAAAGAGACGAGAGATCAACACAGAGGCAAAAAAGGTAGACGCAGGGCCAGAGGGAGCCACGCGGAGGCAACAGAGTTTGCGCGGAGGCAGTAGAGATTGCGTAGAGCCAGAGGGCCTGCATCATCCACGCAGAGGCTGCAGGAGTGATGTAGAAGGCCAGAGAGGCTGCGCAGAGTTTCAATAGGATGATGCAGAGGGTTTCAGGTCACGTAGAGGTCAATAGGGCTGACGCTGGGTTCAGAAGAAGTGCTGGAAAATTTGTCTATCTGTGGGTAAACTAGTTTGGCACCCTATTGTACTAGAAAATTGCTGAATAATAAAATCCTCCCTTGCTGCACCGATTTTCCCACATTGGGTTTTTCTGGGGACATTAGTCCAAAATAACTGTGTCAATGTGTTGATTCTTGTGCATATGTTTGTTTCTGTATTACGGTGTGATATCTGTAGCAATATTTATTTTAATGTTTATTGCAGTAATTTCATGAATAAGTTATGGTGAAATAAGTAGGAAAAGTAAATCAGTCACTGCAGTGATAGAATTTTCACATGGTATCAGAGTGAGTAATCAGAGACAGAAAGAGAAAATCAGTTATGGGTCGAGACCATGATGTAGAGGCATCCACCTCAGGGGACTCACGCAGATTTTTAGAAGATTGCAAAAGAGAAAAGATTTCGATTTCTCTATGTTGGCTTCTAGGCTGGAAGAAGAAGAGGCGTGTATGACTAGCACTGCATCATCAGAAGTATGGTATATAGACAATGGAGCCTCGTGTCATATGACGGGAATCAAGGAGTGTTTCTCAGAATATCGAGACGAGAAGATGAAATTTCAGATCACCATGGGGGACAAGGCAAAGTGTACTCTAGTAGGGAAGGGTACCATAGTTTTTCAGACAGAATCGGGAGAAGGGTTCCGTGCCACAAATGTACTACATGTGCCAGGATTGGGGATGAACTTACTTTCCGTGTCACAACGACAAGGCAAGGGCTATGACGTCTACTTCATCAAGGAAAACGTATACGTCAAACACCTAAGTTGGAAAAAGAAAGTGCAGATCGAGATCAAAAGTAATCGGTTGTATAGATTACAACTAGAATCACCAATGGCACTAATAAGCAGTCATGGGGACAAGGACTTGAACGAACTATGGCACAAAAGGATGGGTCACTTGCACCATGGAGTTCTAAGAATTTTGAGGAGCACTGTAACAAGAGTTCCAGATCTGAGTACGGAACGAGATGATGTATGCAGGGGATGCGCTCTAGGAAAGTATGCCAAGGCGACATTTCCTAGGAGCAAACACAAGGCCAAGAGTGTACTAGGATTGATACACTCAGATATCTATGGACCTATGTCCGTCAAAGCTCTCAATGGTGCCGAATATTTCAATACCTTCATTGATGACCACTCAAGGAAAACTTGGATTTATTTTCTGAAAACCAAGGATGAAGTTTTCTGTCGATTCAAGGAGTTCAAGGCTCTGGTGGAGAATCTGACTGGGAAGAAAATAAAAGTTTTGCGCTCAGATAATGGTGGAGAGTATGTTGATAAGGACTTCACTGATTATTGGGGTAAGGAGGGCATCAGAAGAGAGTGGACAACTCGCTACAATCCGAAGCAGAATGGGGTGCCAGAAAGGAAAAACAGGACTATTCTAGAAGTAGCTAGGGCCATGCTGTGCTAGGGCCATGCTGTATGATCAAGATATGCCAAAATTCCTGTGGGCAGAAGCATGCAACACAACAGTCTACATTCATAACAGGACTCCTCATCGGGCAAGATTACTCCAGAGAAAGTCTTCACTGGGAAGACGGCTGAAGTCAGTCATTTCAGGATATTTGGGAGTTTAGCATATTGTCGCATACCCGTAGAAAAGAGGAAGAAGCTAGATCAGACTGCAGAAAAGGGATATCTGGTGGGATATAGCGAGAACGCTAAGGCATATAGAATCTATCTTCCAGGGAGCAGGAAGGTAGTAATACAATGAGATGTAAATTTCATGGAGGACAGAGCTTTCAGAAGATCTCACGAAATGCCTTTCGAGGAGCAGTCGAAAGAGGATCCGTTGGTCATGCCTCTTCAACCAACAGAAGTGAAGAATTCTTCCTCAGGTTAGGAAGATTCTCAAGATGAGGAGGAGTAAACAGAAGCACCTGCTAGCAGAGGAAGAACTAGTAGGGAACTTCGTTAGATTCTTTGTGATGCAGAGAACTTGATCGGTGAGCCAAGGAACAGTACGAGGGAGCGAAAACAACGAAACAGATATCAGGCATTAGTAGTTCAGGATGAAGAGCCTGCCAATTTCAAGGAGGCAGCTTAGCATTAGGGCTGGCTAGATGCGATGGTAGAGGAGTATAACTACATAATGGTGAACGATGTCTGGGAGGTGGTGTCAAGGCCTCAAGACAAATCTGTGGTAGGTTCAAGATGGATCTACAAGATCAAATATGCTGCGGAGCAGTGTTGAGAAATACAAGGCCAGGTTTGTGGGTAAGGGGTATGCTCAAAAGGAAGGGATTGATTACGAGGAAACCTTTGCCCCGGTAGCCAGGTATACATCTATTAGGACTGTGATATCTCTTGCAACCCAGATGGGATGGGAGATCCATCAGATGGATGTTAAGATGACATTTCTGAATGAGATAATAGAAGAAGAGGTATACATTGAGCAACCAGAGGGCTTTGAAACTTATGAGAAGAAGTCTCATGTATGCGGACTGAAGAAAGCCTTGTATGGGCTGAAGCAGGCACCGAGAGTGTGGTATGGTCGAGTAGATGGCTACTTGCAGAAGATGGGGTTTGTTAAGAGTGACGCGGATCCGAATCTCTACTATCTAGTCGTAGAGAACGAGTCGCTTATCTTAGTATTATATCTGGATGGTCTCTTTCTGATAGGATCATCCAGACTCATTGAGGACTACAAGAAGAATCTAGCCACAGAGTTCGATATGAAGGATATGGAACGAATGCACTACTTCCTAGGGTTGGAAGTTTGGCAGCAGAAAGGAGAAATCGTCCTTGGGCAAGGGAGGTATGCTACAGAAATCCTAAAAAGGTTCGGGATGGGAGATTGTAGACCTATGGCTACACCAATGATCACCAAATGGAAGAAGATTGATGCATCAGAAGACAAGGATGTCGATCGCACCCTATACCGGCAGCTCATAAGGTCCTTGATGTATTTGGTCAATACCAGGCCAGATATTTGCTATGCTGTCAACACTCTCAGTCAGTTCATGGTGGAACCAAAGAGGGCACATTGGGTAGCAGCGAAACACGTTCTCAGGTATTTGCAGGGAACATTTGATTATGGGCTCTTATACACCAAGGGGAAGGATATCAGGTTGAGTGGATTTACTGATGCAGATTGGGCAGGAAGTTTAGTGGATCGAAAAAATACCTCTAGGTACTGTTTCAACATTGGATCGGGAATGACCTCCTGGTGCAGTAGGAAACAGAGGTTCGTGGCTCTGAGCTCATTTGAGGTAGACCGTAGAATATATGGCAGCAAGCACAATTTCGTGTGAGGCCATATGGCTTAGAAAATTGTTGGTGAACTTATTCAGAAGAAATATGGAGGCGACCAAGATCATGTATGATAATCATAGTTGCATCAAACTCTTTGAGAATCCAGTGTTTCATGATATGTCAAAGCATATTGATACCCGATGTCACTTTGTTAGAGACTGTGTCCAATGAGGAGCTGTACAATTGAGCTACACTCCTATAGGAGAATAGGTGGCAGATATCCTCATCAAGGCCCTTGGAAAGTCAAAATTTGACTACTTCAGGGAAAAGATGGGGATGGTAAAGAACCACTTTCAAAAGTAGAAATCAGTGTGTTAGTAGCACGAATGAAGAGGGAGTTGCAATGCAGATGCAATGTTGGGAGAAAGGGCCAACAACAACACAGATGCTGAGGGAGTTGCAGTGTGGATGCAGTGTTGGGAGAAAGGACCAACAACAACACGGATGCAAAGGGAGTTGTCGTACATATGCATCAGTGACAGCAGCGGAGTCATGGGCAGCAGTACAAGATGCAACAATGCAGAGGATGTTGGGTAGGGAGGCTTAGCATCAGCACAGGGACCGATGCTGGATGATTAGGGTGATACTCAGTGAGGAGTATTACTAGAGCACAATCCTCGCTAAGAGGGAGTGTTGATTTGGGGTAGCATCGAATGTGCTCTAGCCACGAAAATTGGTGGAGAGGCTAAGGCACATGAGATCTCCAATACCCATAAAGGATTTGGGCAAATTCTAAACAGTTTGGGAGATATTAAAATAATTAATATTTTTAACGGAGTCCCTAAGTCTAAACTTAGGGAAAATAAAATATTAATGTGTATTAATATAAAACTGTGTTAGAATGGTCCAAAAGTCATGGATCAAGCCCGATCTAATCTTAGCTTTTGATTAGGGACTTAATCTCAGCCGTTGATTTGTCAACGAGAAAAGTATAAGAGGAGGCTTGAGGGTCACTTGAAAAACACATTGAGGGAGACTAGTTAGTTCAATTTCTGGAGCGGGGTTAGCTGAGAAATTGAACTAGTGGTCTGGGGAGCAGTCAGGAGGCAGCAAGTACAGAACAGAGAGATAGGAGATCAACACAGAGGCAGAAAAGGCAGACGTAGGGCCAGAGGGAGCCACACAGAGGTAGCAAAGACTGCAGAGAGGCAGCAGGGCCTGCGTCATGCATGCAGAGGCTGCAGGAGTGATGCAGAAGGCCAGAGAGGCTGCGCAGAGCCTCAACAGGCTGACGCATAGGGTTTCAAGTCACGTAGAGGTCAGTAGGGCTGACGCTGGGTTCAAAAGAACTGCTGGAAAATTTGTCTATCTGTGGGTAAGCCAGTTTGGCACCCTGTTGTACTAGAAAATTGCTAAATAATAAAATCCTCCCTTGTTGCACCGGTTTTCCCACATTGGGTTTTTTCGGAGACATTAGTCCAAAATAACTGTGTTAATGTGTTGATTCTTGTGCATATGTTTGTTTCTGTATTACGGTGTGATATCTGCAGCAGTATTTATTTTAATGTTTATTGAAGTAATTTCATGAATAACTTATGGTGAAATAAGTAGGAAAAGTAAATCAGTTGCTGCAGTGATAGAATTTCACATGATTTATGTGCCTAGCTTTGCCCAGAAATCATTGCTTCAGCTTGCTACAACAAATCTCTCCTTCAAATCTTTTCTCCAACGCTCAGCGTCCTTCTTCCAATTTGCTCATGAAGAATGAATGCAGTCTCTCTTTTCTTTTCCCCCTTTTGTTTCCCTAAATGACTTTTGGGCAACCCTAAGATCTAATGGCTTAGATTCATTTAGATCAAGGGATGAGAATAAATGTGCATTGAATTCTCACTTTCTATTTTTTAACTCACCCATTAAATAAAGTACCCACATTGTACTTTATGTCTAAAGTCAATTTTCACTTTATAATTTAGCATTGACTTCACCACTTATAAAGTCACTTTAACTTTATAAAGTCACACTTAGGAAAATAATTATTTTGGACACTTTTCCCTAGGTAGAGACTAACCCATGGGAAACCACTTGTCCAAGTACTTTAAAAATCAACAACTCCCTGCATGTATTTTTAAGTATTTGGATGTTTCTAACCTCCTTATGAGTTGTGATAAGTGGATCCTTCTTGAGGATCATGGCTAGTGCAGGAAGAGAAGAACTAGCAAACGAGGCACCGACGAAAAGGTGACAAAGTGCTACAAGCTGTCTATGTAAAATAAGAAGGTACATAGGGATTTGAATACTAAAAGGTATGCATGGTATATTGTTTCAATGTTATATTGGATGGCAAGGTAAGCTCTAAGGTATGATGAGAATGTCTCCTTGACAAATGGTTCATGCATATGAAAGTGATTTGGATTCATGGTTCTTATAATGAAATGGTGCACTTGGTCGCAAACAAGTATCTTACCTTTTAGACAGGATGAACTTCTTGATTCTATGAAGTTACTTAATATTGATCTTTGATGTAGTGATATACTTGATGTTTGGCTAACATCTATCATTTTCAATATCTTGATCCCATAAACTAGCACCTTGATTCTAGTAGATGGTAACTTGACACTATTGATATTGTTTGTGAAAAGCATGGTAGCCATGATGATAGAAGTATAACAATGAGATTGATATTCCAAATCTTTTGTTGACCTTGGTTAAG
The DNA here is from genome assembly GCA_000404065.3 of Pinus taeda. NCBI lineage: Eukaryota > Viridiplantae > Streptophyta > Pinopsida > Pinales > Pinaceae > Pinus > Pinus taeda. Next base: position 14,514 of record APFE031229634.1, read on the forward strand.
TTTTAATGAGCTTAGTAATTATGGCATATGATCCCTAACTTGATGGATTGAGTTACATGACAAAGAAGTAATGTTGCGATCATGATTCTTAAAGTTTACTTCTATTAGCTATTTGCCTCTAACCCTTGATGACAAAATGATGTCATGATGAAGTAGTTGATGATAACATGGTATAACCATGATACATTATAGTCTGACTTTATGATCTGCTGACGCATGACAATATTATAGACAGGTTGATGACTTGAATAACGATGACTGAAGTGGATTCCCATTCAGAGGGAGGATCTTTCCATAAGATCCTTAATCCTATTACCATTGGCATTATATGTATATTCTTTACTGTTGAAATAAGATTTATGGATATGAATAGACAAATATCTAACATTGTTGATTTGCAACAAAGTTCTGATCTAAGAAGAGAGAGTTTTCCCTTACTGTAAGCTTCAGTCGCACAGAAGCAAGCCTACAGGTGCGACTGTAGGCTCTCAACCGCACGGAAGTAAGGTCAAGGGTGCGACTGTTATGCCTGCAGGACACAAAAATGAAGTTTTTGCATGAAATCAGATGTTCACCTGAAGGATGTCAGTCCTACAGACATGAAGCAGACAATAGAAAGTTCTATGAGTAGGGAAGTTTGAATGTTTACTATAATATGAATGTGCAGACTGAACTTGTGTTTGCAGGTGACCGGGTGATGCATATAGATATATGTCATTATGATTTAACCATTGAAGTTTGTGCTCCAAGAGTTTGACTAGATTTGGCTAATTGATATAGATGAGCAGTGTTTGGAGTTTTGACACGATAATGACTTGGAACTTTGACTTGATGATTGAGATATGTTTTGGACTATAGATATCACTATGATAGCAAATTTGGGATTTGACATGATGCCTAATGATTTGATTTGACGACTGATGATTTTCCTTGATAACAATGCTATATGGGCATAGTGACTTAAATTATGATCACGACGAAGACTTGATGAAGATTGGTTTGATTATTAAATGACAACTTGTTGGCATGATAAGAGATGAAGTCATGACTTGATGAGAGCTCTACCTGTCACCTGGTCTAAAGAATCTGATACTGTGATATTGATGATTTTGATATAAGTTATGATCTAGCATCTAAACTTTGATAAGCTGACTTAGTTGATTTGATTGCACAATATTGATTTATGTAAGAGCATGTTGGTTTGGTAAAGTGTTATGTTTGCAGAGAGCATTATATGAAGCAAGCTCCTCGATCTTGATGTGTCTGCATTGACAGTTATCTGGTGAAGCCAGGATGATGTGTTGATCCAAACCTCTACTTCAGAAGTGTTCCAAGGTATGATTTTGATTTTGGTTTTAGTTTTATATGCTGGTAGTTTACTATTGATAGGTAATGAGCCTCTGATGATTTAAGTAAGAGGGAGATGGCTTCTGGAGCTCGAAATAATGATCATGGCATGATGAATCGATTTCTGAAGTAGAGAAAAGAAAATTTATACTGTGAAGCTATTGGAGAAGTGTTGGAAAGTGGAAATGCAAATCCTTGGACACTTCGATTGAATTTCAAGAAGTTGTGAAGAGATATTGTTGAACTCAACTTGACAACCGACAGTTGATTGAAGCATTGATGCTCCGATTGAACACCCATCCGTATACATATATGTTGTACATAGAACTTGAGTCAATTCATGATTGTGCCTCTTCATACACATGGAGTTGCCACTGAGCACCCTTTGAGATATTTGCATGGAATGAACAGTTTTTGGACTAAGACATTCTTCCTGTGATATGTGACTGCATGGATGTACTGATGATGTTTGGGATTATTATTGATGAGCGCATCTGGGTGTTGCCTTAGTATGAGATCTGCGATGATTTGAGAGGTCCGTAACTTTAAGCACGACTGAGGCTGAGTACAAGGTTGCTAGCATGGATAGCTATGAGGTAGGATGAAGAAGCTTTTTGGAGAGATGTTTGAGAAATTTCTGGATATGACATGGATACGTTGCAATGACAAAGAGTGGGTTCTGATTGGCAAAGAATCCCATATATAGCTGGGACTGAAATAACTTCATATATTGAGATAGTGCTGATGTACGAGACAAGCTTAGGCTTGTGGTTGGCACCTTCTTGAGAGGGAGGATGACTATGGTATCCTTTTTGTGATATATATATTTTTGTTCTAATATGATATTTGATTTGATGTTCTGTATGAACAGGAGTCCACTGCTATTGAGACATGATGATTACCTGATATGAGCACGATGCCATGTTGATGATCTACAGAGAGCATTGTTGATCGAGAACACTGAGCCAACTCTTCCCCCCCCCCGTCTGAGCTCTTAGGTTGTGGAATTGAGATGGAGGGCTCCTGGGGTTGAGGGATCTCTGGACAATAGGGTCGTAGATGTTGCTCCCCTAGCTGGCACCTAGAGGGTCGAAGATGTTGCTCCCCTATCTTGGTCTTTGCAGAGTATACCCTAGTTGGCATCATACCTAGAAGTTGGGCTTGTTGGGAATACCACTCCTTGTTTGGTCAACAGGTTGAGAGTGTACTTGGGGATGTAGAACCCAAGCTGATTATGATGCATGTGTTCTACCACATGACTCTTGAGGGTCTTTGTTGGGAAGATTGGTAGTCAAGAGGATGGATTGAGTAGTAGCTCACCTATGTCACCTATTGCTCAATATGGGGTCGTAGATGTTTAGCTCCCCCATGAGATTCTGGCTTGAGATGTGCTCTCCGATGTGGTTGTAGGTGGAGATGCGCTCCCTGATGATATGCTCTCTGATGATGATGCAGGTCGGAGATTTGGCTCCCCACTGATATTTCTTGGGTGGTAGCACTGCGCTCCCCGCTAGCAGAGATTCCGGGTGGTAGCAATAGATCCCTGATGGATACAAGGTTGTAGATTGAGCTCTCCTCCGATGACAAATTCTTCTTCTTTTAGATTCGAGAATATTCAACATATGAGCAGGGCCAATCAAAATAAATGATGATGAGATAGTTAAGATTGGATATGATTTGTTGACAGGATATTCATGACATGATGCAGATGGAATTCTCCCTAGTTGAGAGGGAGTGTTAAAATATGTAACTGCGGTCAAATTCCACTTTGGACAGCTCATTTGATTGAGATGATGATTGCATTGAATTCTTCTTTTCGAGAGGAAAAAAATCGACCTAAAGATCACTCAAAACAGATAAAAGAAAGTGTACTTATGAAGAAAATCCCACGTGCATATTTGATAAGGTCAACCCTACAGCAAATTGGACATCATTGGAAGGCTATAAATACAAGTGAACTCTACCTCATTTGGACATCATAAGACATTCTTCTATCTTGGTTTTTGGCTTGCACAGGTTTGAGGCTCGTCCGCTGAGGAACGAGTTCACTCGAAGATGAAATTGCAGTGTTCGAAGCTTGCATTTCCATTTTAGGGTTTTGGGCCTCAGTCGCAAGCACAAGACAGGGAGATCTCAACTACAATTGCTTGGTACCAGACTCATCTGTGTGACCGAAGCATCCTAGTCGCATGAACAACTCGTCCTCCGTGCAACTGACATCTAGGGTTACAAAATCTCAGTTCCAGACTGTAGTCGCTCGCTTGTGGGCTTCAGAGAACGACTGGAAGCTTCCCAATCACACGCATGAATCCTTTGTGTGATCGAGACTTAAATGATGGAATTTCAGTTGTTCGAATATTTCGCTCAGTGACCACAGTGTTTGGCAGTTGACCGCAGACAATGATAGTTCATTACAGGGTTCAGAATCAGGGTTTTGAGTATAAGAATTGTTGGGTTCATTTCATGGATTTTGTAGGTGCTTTTGATGAATAGTTGTATGAATGAAGATATGGATCATTGTACTCTCTTTTGCTGAATCATTTAATGGCAATCTAATAAGAAGAATTTGAAAGAGTTTTCTCCATAGTAGGTTTTGCCCTAGTCTCCGACCAATCCTGGTGTCTTTATGTGTGAATGTTTTTCTTCTATTGTTTCTTTACGTTCTGCTACATTGATGATGATGATATTGTTCTTTATATATAATTGCATATGCTACTGAATAATGATGTAAATCTAAATAGTGTTATGAGTTATGGGGTGAATGTAATGTGTTAATGAAGAAATACAATTATCAAAGCAAAGAACAATATAGCCCTAATTTTTTTTTTAACATAATGAACCAATTAGATGGCACCAGAAAGTGTTGTCTAAAACAATTCAAGATTAGAAATCTCACAATGGACAGTTACTTGATCAATAAATGTAAAATGCACAAGTCCAATGTTCCTTTCAACAATTTTAATGTGCCAATTAGACAATGCCAATCTCTCAATAACACAGTTTGCGATCCTTGAGATTACTTATTACTTAAAGACTACTAATATAGAGATCAATTAAGTGCTTTAAGAGTGAGAAACAGTATTGCAAAATTATGAATCTTAGATGTGAAGCTCACTCACAAAACAATATGTTAGAGCACTTAAAGTAAACTCACAAGAAATGCACATTGTGACAATATGAATATAAACACTTATTCTAATAACCAATGATAGCAATGACAAGCACAATTATAACTTTAAAGCCAATGTCACAACAATGCTAGCAATCCTTTAAGAAACACAATTATTTAATGCTTTTCAATGCCAACGAAAGGAAGATAGCAAAACATTTATTAACTTAATAACCAATGATAATGTAGGAATGCTTGCAACTCAAAAATATTACTCTTTAGTTTATGCTAATAACATTAATGGAACAAGAACATACTTTGTTAGTTTTGTAGCATTGGATGTGTTCTAACCATGAAAATTGGTGGTGAGGCTAGAATACACGAAATCTCCATAACCCATAAATCGTTTCTAGAAATTTCACCTACAAATGACTTAATTAGATTATTAACCTACTTTTTAATGTTTCCTAAGTCTAAACTTAGGAAAACTAGTTAATTAATTAGAATTAATTAAGTCAAGGTGAGAATTCTCTAGAAGCTCACATGGATCGACTTCAAGATGATCTTGGCCCTTGATTATGTTTTAATCTTGGTCGTTGGTGCTCCAATAGAATATTATAAAAAGTCGATGAGCACTTGGAGAACACATCAGAGCAGTTCGATTTCCTTGGCAAATCGATTTCTAGAGAGCAGCAACAGTTGTTGGAGAGCTATAGATCGAAGCAGAGACAGAGAAGGATAGGGATCTGAAGGAAGTTTTCTGGATCTAGAGAGGCAACAACAAGTGACAAAAATGATCCACGCAGAAGCAGTGCAAGGACTATGCAGTAGCTGAAGCAGAGCAGATCAATTTAGCTGGGGAGGAAGTTGATTAAGCTTCTAGAGGCCAAGAAAGTCTTCCAGAGGACCGGAGAGTCACTTCCAGCAGCAGAGGCAGGAAAGATGGCTTGCTCAGAGGCTAATCTAAGCCACACTTGTGAGAGGTAGCGCAAGGATTGCGTAGAGGACCTATGCTAGGGTTTGGACAACTAGTTTTTCAAGAGAAGCCAGTGCTGAGATTGCTTGTGGAGTGAGAGAATTTCTTCTCTCTAATTATATTTGTCAGATACTTGCTATTTGAATTGCCAGTTGGCCATCCATAGATTGTACTCAGATTTCACTGCTACATAATAATAAAAACCCTCAGCTGCTGCACCGGTTTTACCGAGTTGGGTTTTCTCGGGGACATCTGTGCAAAAATAATTGTGTAATTATTGTGTGTATGCTAGTAGTTTCTCAGTTTCCAACGCTATTTTGTTTAGTTTATTTGTGAAAATCACAGTGTGAATTATTTGATATTTGTCGTTGCATACAACAGATAAATTGTTAAATAAATTAACAATTAGAAAAATAATTTCTAGTTGCTGTGATAGATGAAATTTTAGATGAATTTTTCACATGGTATCAGAAAGCGAGTGATCAACCGGGAAGCTTAGAAGCGGAGGAGAGAATTTCATTGTTCATAGGGAGCAACAGGTCAAAATTCTCAGACGCTGCGCAGTACCCATATTAGCAGTTTGAATTGTTGCGGTAGGAGTTCGATTTTTCAGTGCAGGATAGCAAATAAATTCGATTTGCCTTGGACAATGATTCTAGTAGTTAGAGGGAGCAACAACAACTCAGATATTCATTGAGCAGATATCTAGTTGGATGCAGAGGGTTTCGCAACAACAGAATCAACGTCAGGTGGAAGAGAAATTGCACACACAAAGGGAGATTTCTCTCAGAGGGTTTCTAGCCAAGAAATCCAATTTTCCTAGTTGCGTGGTAGTAGCAGCTAGCAGAATTGCACATTCCAGGAGGGAATGTGAGTAGCAAAGCAACAACTGGGTACTAGAAGAGGGAGTTTCCAGACCAGATTCAAAGATGGCCACAATAAGGCTCAGAAACCAAGATAGATTTGAGGGAGCCTCCAACTCTGTCATTTGGAAGGCTAGGATGTTATTCCTTCTAGATGAATATGGTCTGAACGCCTATGCAGAGAGTGTGGTTGCAATTCCCAAGACCTAGATTAGTAGGAGTACAAAAAGCAAATGGTGAAGGCCAAGAGGATGATTTTGGATGGTGTCTGAGATCATCTAGTATCTCACGCAGCAGAAAAATGGATAGCCAAAGAGATGTGGGATGCCTTGTCTACGTTGTTTCAAAGTTCTTTCGAGTAGTTGAAGATGTTCCTCCAGGAAAAGCTAAGAAACACCAAAATGCGCAAGGGTGAGAGCATAGATGCCTTTCTCACTCGGATTCAGGAATTTTGAGATCAACTTGTAGCTATTGGGTCAGCGCCTCAACCCAGAGCTTGTACTATTGGCACTAAATAGTGTCTCAGAGGACTGCCATGTATTTGTCCAGAGTAACTTGGGAAGAGGTACCTTGTCAAGGTGGGACAGGATGTGGTTCGACCTGTAGCAGGAGGAATTGAGACAGGCTCTGTTAAAGAGTACCATCAGCGACAACAACAACAAAGGTGTGGAAAGTGAGGAAAGAATGTGGCCCTAGCATATAAGGGTCCTAGTCAGAGGCGAAGGGAGCAAAAGAAGAAGAAGAAGGACCTGCCAATGGTCAAGTGCTTCAGGTGCGGTGAATTCGGTCATTACAACACACAGTGTCCTCTTAGGAAGAAGGACAAGCAGGAGAAGCAGGACTAGCAAGTAGTCCGAGTAGCAGAAGATGTTCCTCCAAGAAAAGCTAAGAAACGCCAGAATGCGGAAGGGTGAGAGCATAGATGCCTTTCTCACTCGGATTCAAGAATTTTGAGATCAACTTGTAGCTATTGGGTCAGTGCCTCAACCCATAGAGCTTGTACTATTAGCACTAAATAGTGTCTCAGAGGACCGCCATGTATTTGTCCAGAGTAACTTGGGAAGAGATACCTTGTTAAGGTGGGACAGGATGTGCTTCGATCTATAGCAGGAGGAATTGAGACAGGCTCTGTTAAAGAGTACCATCAGCGACAACAACAACAAGGGCGTGGAAAGTGAGGAAAGAATGTGGCCCTAGCATAAAAGGGTCCTAGTCAGAGGCAAAGAGAGCAAAAGAAGAAGAAGGACCTGCCAATGGTCAAGTGCTTCAGGTGCAGTGAATTCGGTCACTACAACACGCAGTGTCCTCTCAGGAAGAAGGACAAGCAGGATAAGCAGGATTAGCAGGTAGTCCGAGTAGCAAGAGATGTTCCTCCAGGAAAAGCTAAGAAACACTAGAATGCAGAAGGGTGAGAGCATAGATGCCTTTCTCGCTCAGATTCAGGAATTTTGAGATCAACTTGTAGCTATTGGGTCAGCGCCTCAATCCATAGAGCTTGTACTATTGGCACTAAATAGTGTCTTAGAGGATTGCCATGTATTTGTCCAGAGTAACTTAGGAAGAGATATCTTGTCAAGGTGGGATAGGATGTAGTTCGATTTGTAGCAGGAGGAATTGAGACAGGGTTTGTTAAAGAGTACCATCAATGACAACAACAACAAGGGCGTGGAAAGTGAGGAAGAATGTGGCCCTAGCATATAAGGGTCCTAGTCAGAGGCAAAGGGAGCAAAAGAAGAAGAAGAAGGACCCGCCAATGGTCAAGTGCTTCAGGTGCAGTGAATTCGGTCACTACAACACACAGTGTCCTCTCAGGAAGAAGGACAAGTAGGAGAAGCAGGACTAGCAAGTAGCATCCATGGAAAATTGAAATAGACAAGCTTTCCTCTAGGCTAGAGGACACATTTTCTATGTTCGCAGATATACCTCCAGGAGTGAGGTGGGGTGATTTAGTGTTGTAACCCCAAAGAGCTACAGAGATTGGGTAGGGTCCATTGAGGAATCCACTTCATGGATCATCAACTGGCTATGGGGGCCCACAATATTCAGTACCAAGATGGATCAGTGGCAGTCGATGCAGTCAGTACCAGAGTGACCGTTACAGACTAGTAGTAATTAGGTGTTGAGGATGCAGTGTAGGGTTGGCAGCAGTGCAGATTGGCACAATGTAGAGTCAACAACAATGCAGATTCTTTAGTGGACAATGCAAAGGCTAGTAGTAGTCAGGACTTGGGAGACAGGTGCATCATACTAAACACAGTTGATTCAGTATTTCAGATGCTTCTCAGTTGTAGTCCTTGTAGTTGTAGCATCAACAGATGAGAGGGAGTTGTAGTGCAAATGCAGGGTTGGTAGTAGTATGGCTGTGTCACCAACAACACGGATGCAACATCAGAGTTGCGCGGTGGTTGGTGGGTAGCAACAGCTAGACATCAATAACGTGATAGGAGATGGTATAGAGACAGGGTATTGTGGTAGGGTGTGCAACACTAGAACACAATCTTCGCTAAGGAGTGTTAGTTTTTGTAGTATTAGATGTGTTCTAGCCACAAAAATTGGTGGAGAGGCTAGAAGACATGAGATCTCCATAATCTAGAAATCGTTTTTGGAAATTCCGCCTAGAGATGACTTAATTAGATTATTAACCTATTTTTTAATGTTTCCTAAGTCTCAGCTTAGGAAAACTCGTTAATTAATTAGAATTAATTAAGTCAAGGTGAGAATTCTCTAGAAGCTCACATGGATCGACTCCGATATGATCTTGGCCCTTGATTAAGTTTTAATCTTGGTCGTTGGTGTTCCAATAGAATATTATAAGAAGTTGATGGGCACTTGGAGAACACATTAGAGCAGTTTTATTTCCTTGGTAGATCGATTTCTAGAGAGCAGCAACAGTTGTCGGAGAGCTAGAGATCGAAGCAGAGACAGAGAGGGACACTACACTGATATAATCTTGGCCCTTGATTAAGTTTTAATCTTGGTCGTTGGTGCTCCAATAGAATATTATAAGAAGTCGATGGGCACTTGGAGAACACATCAGAGTAGTTTTATTCCTTGGCAGATCGATTTCTAGAGAGCAACAACAGTTGTCAGAGAGCTAGAGATTGAAGCAGAGATAGAGAGGGAAAGGGATCTGAAGGAAGTTTTCTAGATTTGGAGAGGCAACAACAAGTGACATAAATGATCCACACAGACGCTGTGCAAGGCCTGCGCAGTAGTTGAAGCAAAGCAGATCAATTTAGCTGGGGAGGAAGTTGATTAAGCTTCTAGAGGCCAAGAAAGTATTCTAGAGGGCCGAAGAGTCACTTCTAGTAGCAGAGGTAGGAAAGATGGCTTGCTAGGAGGCTAATCTAAGCCACACTTGTGAGAGGCAGTGCAATGATTGCATAGAGGACCTATGCTGGGGTTTGGACTTGGAGCTAGTGTCGGGATCACTTGTGGAGTGAGAGAATTTCTTCTCTCTAATTATTTTTGCCAGATACTTGCTATTTGGATTGCAAGTTGGCCATCCATAGATTTTACTTAGATTTCACTGCTGCATCATAATAAAAACCCTCAGCTGCTGCACCGGTTTTACCAAGTTGGGTTTTTTCAGGGACATTTGTGCAAAAATAATTGTCTAATTATTGTGTGTATGCTAGTATTTTCTCAGTTTCCAATGCTATTTTCTTCAGTTTATTTGTGAAAATCAGTGTGAATTATTTGATATTTGTCTAGTAGACAACAGATAAATTGTTAAATAAATTAACAATTAGAAAAATAATTTCCAGTTTATATGATAGATGAAATTTTCACAGACTTATGAGGGGAACAAGTTAATCTTATGCAAGAAATGCCAATTCAATCCATGTAAACCAATTTTTAGAGCCTTCATCTTCTTATTGAGAATATTGACTTAATGAGAGCAAATGTATCTTATCACTTAAATGAGATTGCTAACAATGAGTGCTTATGCATGCAAGAGTGCAATGAATGAGATGCATCAATGGTATGAGGCAGCAAAATGACCAATGATCACAGTAGTCCAAAAATCATAAGAAATGCCAAGCAATGCCCAACAAAGAATAAGCCCAACAATGCTAATTGTTTTCCAAGAGATGAGGTGACTATAAATTAAATTTTATGCCACTATTATGTATTTTATACCACTGTAAACAAGTGTTTAATGTTGCAAATGAAACAGTGATGAGAAGAGGAGGTTAGGAGGCAAACCACTAGGTGTTATGGCCTTGTTGGCGATTATATTGACTGCTAAGATTTTTCCAATGAACTCGTCCACCTGCAACAACAACTATTAGCTCTAAAAGCACCCAGCACTGAAAGCCCGAGCGTTTTCTACCTCCAGCGATAGATCCTTTCCTGGGTGATTGACTAGAACGAATGCATACCAGTCCAACGAAACTCAGATTAGTCGAACTTCTGCTGCCGGCACTAGTATTCGATCCGACATACACCAGTTCTGTTTCCCAGCGGCAAATTACGGCGACCGTGGTAAAGCGAAACACCGGTTCCAACGCCATTTGTCGCTACCCACGCTGCAGCGTTTGCCCACAGGCAGACTTTCCCGCAACGTCAACTCATCCTCGTGCTGATTTCCATTGTTTCTGGCCCACACGAAAACAAACAGGTGTTTGTAATAAGGCTCAAGCCCGCATGGTTCCGGAACGCGAGGGAGTGAAACTCAATACTCATCGGTGTTGAAGAACACGTCGCTAAGCAAATCGCGCACACGCCGTCTGCAACTGCCTTATCCAGCCGCCACCCAACAAAACTTTATGCCTGGAAACAGAGTACGAAATAAGAATTGAATACTCACTGGAGTTCAGCGAAAAAAAAAAAACAGTAGCAGCAGCATTGTGAAGAACACTACTCCTTTCATTATTGGAATCTGATAATATAATCTGAAGAGATTTTGCTGACAAGTGTTCCTGGTAAAAGGATTCGACCCTGAGATCTCTTAGAGATTTTCCCGCAGCCGTTGAAGGAGCCTTCAAATTGCATTGAAATTGTCGGAACTGTGATGAAACAAGACGTCACAAGCACGACTGCTTGTCTGTTTGGACGCCATTGTCCATTTGGACAAGCATATGGGCTTTGGATACCAGAGGAAGGGAGGTAGCCGTTGCAACATTCATTCAGTTATTCGCTGATCTGGTTGGTGAATCGTGCATTTTTTCTGACTGAGAAAGGAATTTTTTTGCAACGGTCAATTTTTTGTTCAAATTAGCCGGCGTCTGCACTAAAATCGGTGCCAGACTTCTTGTTGTTCTTTGTGTCTTTATAAACTTCCAGATGGCCTCGCTAACCAATCTGATGTTGGAAGGCAGTCAGCGCTTTAATGGAACCAACTATAACATTTGGAAACAAAGAATGTTGACTATTTTTGAATACAGGCGTCTTGACCAGCTCGTTCTAAACAAAGAGCTCCGTCTTGGTACAGCTGGTACCGATCAAGATAAATTTGATGACCGAAATTGAGAGGCTATTATGCTTCTCAAACTTTCTGTGACTGATGATCAGTTACCACAGATTCCTTCCGGCAAGATAGCTACCGAAATCTGGCAACAGTTGAAGGAATTGGATGAGACATCTGACAAGAGCAGAGCTTTCTTTCTCAAGAATCAGTTGTTCTCCATCATGATGGACAAACATATGTCTTTACAGGAACATCTTAACAGGATTAAAGACATTCAAGATCAGCTCGAAGCCATTGGTCGGACCATGGAGGAAGAAGATATGGTAGTCATCACTCTGAAAAGTCTACCGAAATCTTATGAACACTTCATAGAAACACTCAACATTACCACTACAAATGTTGATATGAAATTTCCAGAGTTATGCACCAAACTCCTGCAGCAGGATCGTTGGAAACAACAATTTGGTAGTGGTGCTTCATCAGCCTCCTCAAAGAATGCTTTCGCTGCCAAATATCAGTCCTCTCAGTCCTTTCAACAAAAAGGTTCTTCTCAGCCTTTTGATCCTGCTAGGAAGAAAAGTGTGCAGTGTAATTACTGTCACAAGTTTGGACACATGAAGAAAGATTGCCGACAGAGGCTTGCTTCTAAATAGAAGAAACAGGGAGGACCTCATCAGACAGCACATGTTGCAGAACATTCCAAGCAGACAGATTCTGCCTTTTACGCCTTTATGGCTAAAAGGTCTTCAGATCATGTTCTGTCTTCTGCCTGGTACATTGACTCTGGTGCATCACGCCATTTCTCTCGCAGGCGTGACTGGTTTATTAATTTCTCACTTTTTAGTGATTCTGTGGTATTTGGTGGAGGTGAAAAATATACAGTGGTTGGCAGGGGTACAGTTCAGATCTAGTCTGGTGGGCGCACACTCATCTTCCTTAATGTATACTATGTTCCTGGTATGGAAATTAATCTGCTGTCTGTCAGCCAGATTATGAGGAATTCTCCTCAGCTTGATGTAGTGTTCAATGCGCACAAGTGCTCTATTATCGACAGGGAAACTAGTCTTACGGTTGCTGTTGGCCTAGAAGATCAGGGTCTATACAGGCTCCTTGACATTGGTAATTCTCCAGAAGTGGCTCTAGCAGCTCGTGTTTCTCCCATCAGTACTCTGTGGCATCAGCAATATGGGCATCTAAACATGCAGTATCTCTCTCAGCTTTCTCGGGAAGGACTTGTGTTAGGGTTACCTGATATTCAGACTCAACAGTTGGGAGTATGCGGTGCTTGTCAAGCTGGCAAACAACATCGGTCTTCATTCCAGAGTGGAGAATCTTGGCGCGCATCTAAGGTACTCCAGTTAATTCATGTTGATATTTGTGGTCCTATGAATACATCGTCTATCACTGCTTGCAAATATTTTTTGCTTATTGTAGATGATTTCAGTAGAAAGATGTGGGTATATTTTCTAAAATATAAATCTGATGCATTTAGTACCTTTCAGAAGTTTAAAACCTTAGTTGAAAAAGAGTTTGGCTGTAATATCATGACTCTTAGGACAAATAACGGGGGGGAATTTTGTTCTTTTGCTTTTTCCGACTTTTGTGATACTCATGGCATAAAACGCCAGTTCACTACACCCTACACTCCTCAGCAGAGCAGTGTTGTTGAACGCCGCAACCACACGGTTGTTGAAATGGCTCGCTCCATGTTACAACACAAGAATGTCCGAACAAATTTTGGGCTGAAGCAGTCTTTACTGCTGTTTATCTTCTTAACCGATCTCCCACTTAGGCTGTTAAAGGGAAGACTCCCGAAGAGGTTTGGTCTGGCCGTAAGCCTAAGATCAATCACCTCAAAGTATTCGACTCAGTTGCATATGTTTGGATTCCAGCTGCTAAACGCTCTAAGTTGGATTCCAAAAGCCAAAAATTCATGATGACAGGGTACAATGATCATCACAAGGCCTATAGACTAATAGATATAGCCACTGGTCGTCTTAGCTTCAGTCGGGATGTGGTATTTGATGAAGACAGAGGATTCTTTCAGTCTTCTTCTGAGAAATGTTCTGAGGATCAGCCTCACAGTGTTCTTCTTCCAGTAGGTTCACTTGATGGGAGGGATGATGCAGCATCAGTGTTTGATAATACACTGCCTGAGCTTCCTCCGGAAAATACCACTTCTCTTGCTGCCCCTATTGTTCTTGAGCCTTCTCCATCTCTTCGTGATATTGGTTCCTCTACTCTTCGGCCAAAATGGTGGGCTAAAACCATTGGTGATCTCCGGGATAATGAACTCCTTGAAGGAAGAACTTCTAGACATAAGAGCAAACAACAGTCTACAGTAAATTTTGCTCTTATGGCTAACCTACACAGTATCTTTGAGCCTCAAACTTACTCAGAGGCTAAGGGTACATCTGAGTGGGAACAGGCTATGGAAGCTGAATTCCAGAGTCTTCAGAAAAATCACACATGGACCCTTTCTGATCTTCCTGAAGGAAAAAAACCCATTAGCTGCAAATGGGTATATAAAGTGAAATACAAAGCTGATGGAACCCTAGACAAGTATAAAGCTCGTCTTGTGCTCGAGGTTCTCACAGAAGGAACGCCATCCGACTATGAGGAGACTTTTGCTCCTACAGCCAAGATGAGTACCATACGGCTTGTTCTTGCCCTAGCAACTCAGTTCAATTGGAAAGTTCATCAGATGGATGTAAAGAGTGCTTTCCTAAATGGTGACTTACAGGAAGAAGTCTACATGACACAGCCTCCAGGGTTCAAGATTGCCGGTCAAGAACAGAAAGTGTGTAGATTAGCTAAAGCACTCTATGGATTGAAACAAGCTCCTCGGGCTTGGTACATGAAAATTGATCAGTACCTGATAGATTATGGCTTTCAGCGGAGCCCATCTGATGCAAATTTGTATATCAAGCATATGGTGATGATATCTTGTTTGTAGTTGTCTATGTGGAAGATCTTATCATTACTGGCAGCTCTGCACATTTGATCCATGGGATCAAACAAGACTTATGCAGAACCTTTGATATGACAGACTTGGGACTTCTTCAATACTGTCTGGGGGTTGAAGTTTGGCAGACTGAGAATCACATCTTTCTCTCTCAGTCCAAGTATGCCAAAAATCTTGTGGACAGGTTCAGAATGTAGAATTGCAAACCAGCCACGACTCTTATGGAACCAGGGCTCAAACTTTCAGCTTAGTCATCCTCTCTCCCTGTGGATGAAACTTTATTCAGGCAATTAGTGGGCAGTCTCATCTACCTTACTGCCACCAGACCAGACACAGTTTTGCAGTGAGCTACATTTCTCGCTTCATGTCAGCTCCTAAAGCTGATCATTGGATAGCAGCAAAGCGTGTGCTACGATATGTGCGTGGCACTTCTGATTATGGACTCCTATACACTCGCAGTTCCGATCCTATACTCAGTGGTTACACAGATTCTGACTGGGGCGGTTCGGTTGATGATCGTAAATCTACAGCTGGGTATGTGTTTAGTCTAGGATCTGGTGTTGTCACCTGGACTAGTAAGAAGCAGCAAGCCGTGGCTCTCTCCTCAACAGAAGCAGAGTATCGGGGAGCAGCTAAGGCATCCTGTGAGGCAGTTTGGCTTCGACGTATGCTTGCAGATATGCATGTTTGCCAGACAGGTCCTACTTCCTTGTTTTGTGATAATCAGGGAGTGCTCAAACTTGCCAAAAATCCCGTCTTTCATGAATGAACAAAACATGTGGAAACTCATTGCCACTACATTCGCCAGCTTGTTGAAGACGGATCCGTTCAGTTAAGATATGTTCCCACAACAGAGCAGCCCACAGACATCTTCACCAAGTCTCTTGGTCCTGATAAGTTTGTAAAATTCAGGGGGTCTATTGGTGTTGTAAATAGATTGAGCATTAAGGGAGGGTATTAGAATAATACTATTTTAGTTTAATGCTCATTCTTTTGGCTGTTGCTAATTTTCTTCCTTTAGCAGTTTCTTAGATGAAACTGATTCTTTACATAGAAACTTGATGTTTCTATCTTTTGTAAATATCTCTGTATTATTATTGAGTATTGAGCTTCAGTTTTGCTCAATCAATTCAATTAATTCATTTGGAATTCCATATGCGTGTTTCGCACTGTTTTATGGACCCTCACCCATCTGTTATGATCGTATGTTTGAAGGTGGGCCTCTCAAACCTAAAGGTATTCCTTGTCATTTGGTAGTTGAGTATTGTAGTTTGCTTATCATGGACACTTTTGGGCATGGATTAATGGGGGGATTTGATGGAAAGAATGGGCTAGATGATCTTTATGTAGCTCTCTAGTAGTGTTGAATCAATGATGAGTTTCATGCGTGATCATGCTGATTAGTGATTTGTAGTTTTGATGTCTAGTTTTGCTGCTATCGCTTGTACTATTGAGGTTGCAAAGGAGTATGAGTCCTTAGATTCTGAGCCGGATGATGTTTATGTAGCTCATGTTGATGATTCCATGTGTACTAGATGATTGATGTTATATGGTTTAAATTTTAATCCATGTTTTTATGCTTTTTATAACTAATTCATCAGTTTACATGCTTTTGTTGACATATATGCATTAAAATATATCAAAATATATATTATATAAAATTTTCTCTTGATTTGCCCCCAACTTGAAAGCTTTTGAAAAGTTTCGTTCCCTGCTTCCAAGCAAACTAGCTTTGTATGATGTGGCATTTTTATTATCCCTTTATGATGAGTCAATTTATCGCTCATTAGGGTTGGCAGTTGGCACATGCAATGGTTCCTTTTTAATGTAATGGAGCATCATGTGCTCAAGAACTGGGTGATGGCCATATGGGTTAGGTAGAGCTCATGTTAGGCTTTTGCCCATGTGCTAATCTTTATGTCCCAACCATCTTTTTCCTTTTGATCCTCTTTCTTTTGTTTCATTGTGGCCATGATATGCTTTTTCCTTTTCTTTTAGTTGCTTCAACTTCCTAGGGAAATGTTTTCGGGCCCTATTCAATGTATGTGAACATATGAGTGTCAAATCCCCAAGAAGCAATGGCAAGTTGTACCAGAAAGATGGAGGTGAGATATGGGGCTGGTAAGGTGGGATGGAAAGTGTTATCCATGACATAGGGAGAATGGAACACACTATCTCAATCATGGCTTTCCATGTAGTGCCCCTCCTATAACCCAAAGGGCCTTAAGGGTAGTGCCACTAGACTAGGATCAAAGATTAACCCCCCTAGCAAGATGAGAGAATAAAATTACGGTCAAGGTCTGTCAATCTTCTAGATCACCTCATTATCCATGTTAAATGCTTAAAACAAACAAGTGTAAGCACCCGATTGCAAAATGATCAAAGTACCTTTCGAATAGCAGTCCACCTTCCTGCAAGTATCAATGTTGGATGGTGAGAGGCATATAGCTGATGCAAGTGGTGGAGATACATTGCATATAATCGTCTAATGATGGTTGACAAGGGTTGTTGGTTGTCTGGCTGACTGATTGACTATCAAATGTAGGAGAAATTTTTCCTCCTATGGGGTTAACCATTTTGGTTGGTAACAAAGCCCTTGTTTGTTGAAGACCTTGTTTGGTGATTTCTTTAGGGAAGCTCCCTTGTGGGGATACCATTCACCACTAGATAGCTAGAGAGAAGCCAATGAGGTGATAGTGGTGGATGATCTTTTTGTTGCTATAAGTCCTAGGTTTCCTAGTGAGACTTGGCACTAGACCTGCCAGATTTGTTGGTAATAGTCATCATTGTATTCCCTACTCATTTAGACATTAAGGGGTGTGAAAATTCTGAAAACCGGAATTCTATTACAGCGACTGGTATTATTTCTTCTGACTGATAAATTAATTATTCAGTTTATTGCTACGATAACATCGGAATAAACACACTGCAACCTTCACAAATAAAAACTGCAGAAATAAATAGCGTTGGAACTGAGAAAATACTAGCACACACACATAAAAATATCACCTTTGCTTTTGGACAAAAGTCCCCGGAAAAACTCAATGTGGTAAAACCGGTGCAACAAATGAGGGTTTTATTTTATTATGTAGCAGTGAAAATTTGTGTACAATCTGGATGCTTGAAACTGACAATCCACAACAAGAAAATATGGCAAAATTATTGGAGGGAATTACCCTTCCTCCACAAGCAATCCCGACACAACTTGCCTTTAGAAAACTCGGCCTCTTGGAGCCTCTGCGCTTCTCTGCACAATCTTTATGACGTCAAGCCTCCAACTAGTCTCTGATGAAGTCGTTTTGCCTGCCTTTGCTGAGGAAATCGTCTCTCCAGCACTCTGGAACTTCTGCCCGGGCTTTGGAATCAAGAACGATTTTTTCCTAAGCTAAATCGCCCTGCCAATCTGAAGCAATTGTGCAATCCTCTATGCTGCCTCACTGGGAATAGCTCGACCCTCTTGCTGCTGCCTCTCTGGATTTGGAAAACTTCCTTCGGACTCACTGTCCCTGCCTCTCACTCACTGCTTTGATCTTTTGGCCCTCTGGCAGCTGACTGCTGCTACTCTAGAATTCGATCTGCCAAGGAAATCAAATTTCTAGTGTTCTCTCGTGTGTTCTCCAAGTGCCCATCGACTTCCTCTTATAATCCACTGTTGGAGCACCAACGACCAAGATTAAAACTTAATTGATGGCTAGGATTATCTTGAATCGATGCGTGTGAGTTTCTAGATGATTCTCACCTTGACTTAATTAATACTGATTAATTGACCAGTTTTCCTATGTTTAGACTTAGGAAACATTACAAAATTGGTTAATAATCTAAATAAGTCACTTCTAGGTGGAATTTCTAGAAATGATTTCTGAGTCTCGGAGATCTCATGTATTTTAGCCTCTCCACCAAATTTCGTGGCTAGAACACATCCGATGCTACAAAAGCTAACACTCCCTCTTAGCGAAGAATGTGTTCTAGTGCTGCACACCCTGCCACAACACTTTGTCTCTGTATCATCGTCTTTCATGCTACTGATGTCTGGTTGCTGCTACCCACCAAATATTGCACAACTCTGATGTTGCATCTATGCTGCTGCTAACATTGCGATATTGCTACTGACACTGCAACTCCCTCCAATCTACTGCCCTACAACTGCATCTGCAACATCTGCAATTGAAAAGCTTCCAAAATACTGAATCAACTATGTTTAGTATGATGCATCTGTCTCTCGAGTCTCTAATTGTTACTAGCATGTGCACTGCCACTGAGGAATTTGCGCTGTTGCCAACTTTGCACTAAGCCACCTGCTCTGCTGTCAACACTACACTGCGGTCCTCAACATCTGACTGCTACTAGTCTGCGACTGTCACTTTGGTACTGATTGCATCAACTGCCATTGATCCATGCTGGTAGTAAACACTGTGGCCCCCCTGTAGCAAGGTATTGATCCATGAGGTGGACTCCTCAAGGATCCTGGCTAGATCTGTAGCTCTCTGGGGCTACAACTCCAAGTCACCCCATCTCACTCCTGGAGTTATGGCTGCCAACATCACGAAGTCTTACTCCAACCTGGAGACAACCTGTCGATCTCTGCAAAAGCTGCCTACCGGTCTTGTTTCTCCGATTTGTCCTTCTTCTTGAGAGGACATTGTGTGATGTAGTAACCAAGCTCACCACACCTGAAGCACTTGACCTTTCATAGGTCCTCTTCCTTCTTTGCTCCCATTGCCCTTGACTGGGACCCTTTGATGCGAGCGCTGCATTCTCCTCCTTCACCACCTTCGATCTGCTGTTGCTGCTGCCATTGATGGAGTTCTTTGACAGAGCTCGCCTCAAATCCTCTTGTTGCAAGTCTGACCACATCCTATCCCATTCTGGTAGCTTGTCTTTGCCCAATATGCTTTGGACAAAAACTTGCCACTCTCAGAGACACTATTCAGTGCCAATTTTACTAGCTCTATTGGTTGTGGCACTGCCCCAACAACTGCAAGCTAGTCTCGGACCTCATGAATCCTGGTGAAGAAGGGATCTATGCCTTCCCATCTCTGCATCCTGATGCATCTCATGTTCTCCTCTAGGAGCATCTTTCACTACTCGGAAGTGCCCTGATATTAGTGCGGTTAGAGCGTCCCACATCTCTTTGGTAGTATCCTTGACGTCTATGTATGAGACTATATGGTCCTGGACTCCATCCACGATCAATCGCTTCGCCTTTGCCATTTCCTTCCTATCTTCCTTCCGCTGATCCACATCCTGGGGAACTGCCACAACACTGTCGATGTAGAGCTTCAAGCCATATTCAACCAATAGGAAGGACATCCTGGCCTTCTAGATGACATAGTTGGAGGAACCCTCCAACCTATCCTGATCCCTTAGTCCAGCTATGGCCATCTCTGATCAAGTCGAAAAGCTCCCTCTTTCCCTGTGCTCGGTTGCTGCTTTGCTATTCACACTCCCTCCCGGAATGCGTGACTTTGCTAGCTGCTACTGCCAATCTGCAACTGGAAATTCAAACTTTTGTGACTCGAAGTTCCCTGAGAGAAATTTTCCCTCTACTGTGTGTCCTTTTCTCTTCCACCCGACGCAAATTCTGCTTCTACAACTTGCAACAAAACCCTCTGCATCCAACTAGGAATCTGCTTAGTGAAAAATTGCGCTGTTGCTGCTCCCTCTGCCTACTGAAATCTCTGTGAAAATTCATTCCTTTTCTTCTGAGCTTTCGGCTAATCACTCGTGTTGTAATACCATGTGAAAATTTTGAAAACCGAAATCCTATTGCAGCAACTGGTATTATTTCTTGTAACTGATAAATTAATTATTTAGTTTATTGCTACTGCGACATCGAAATAAACACGCTGCAACCTTCACAAATAAAACTGCGGAAATAAATAGCGTTGGAACTGAGAAAATACTAGCACACACACATAAAAATAACACCGTTATTTTTGGACAAAAGTCCGCGGAAAAGCCTAATGCAGGAAAACCGCTGTAGCAGATGAGGGTTTTATTTTATTATGCAGCAGTGAAAATCTGAGTACAATCTTGATGCCTGAAAGTGGCAATCCACAGCAAGAAAATCTGGGCAAAATTATTGAAGGGCATTACCCTTCCTCCACAAGCAATCTCGACACAACCTGCCTTCAAAAAACTTGGCCTCTTGGATCCTCTACGTTAACCTCTGTGCTGCTCTGCGCAGTCTCTATGACATCAAGCCTCTAACTAGTCTCTGATGAAGTCGTTCTGCCTGCCTCTACGGAGGAAATCGTCTCTCCAACACTCTGGAACTTTTGCCCGACCTCTGGAACTGAGAACGAATTTTTCCTTAGCTAAATCGAACTGCCAATCTGAAGCAACTCGTAGTCCTCTGTGCTGCCTCACTGGGAATAACTCGGCCCACTTGCTACTGCCTCTCCGGATCTGAAAAACTTCCTTCGGTCTCACTGTCCCTGCCCCTCACTCACTGCGTTGATCTTTGGTCCTCCGGTAGTTGACGACTGCTACTTTGGAATTCGATTTGCCAAGGAAATCGAATTTCTGGTGTTCTCTCGTGTGTTCTCCAAGTGCCCATTGAATTCCTCTTATAATCCACCATTGGAGCACCAACGACCAAGATTAAAACTTAATTGATGGTTAGGATCATTTTGGAATCGATCCGTTTGAGTTTCTAAATGATTCTCACCTTGACTTAATTAATGCTGATTAATTAACCAGTTTTCCTAAGTTTAGACTTGGGAAACATTAAAAAATTGGTTAATAATCTAATTAAGTCACTTCTAGGTGGAATTTCCAGAAACTATTTCTGGGTCTTGGAGATCTTATGTATTCTAGGCTCTCCACCAAATTTCGTGGCTAGAACACATTCAATGCTACAAAAACTAACGAGGGCTTGTTGTAATGTTTGTTTAGCAAAAAAAATGTACCACGTCTTTCTTAGATGAATATCAGGGAGGATGTTGGGATGCAATCATTACTTGGCATGATTGTTCCATCTTTGCATTCTTTACCCCCAAGTCAAGCTTAACGAGGTGTGTTGGTGTCATGGTGGTTAAGCTCCACTTTATGGTTCTTTAGTAGTAATCAAAGTCATTTATAACTCACCTCACCTTTAGTGAGCGATTATTGCCCACATTGGTGGTTAGTACTGTCCTAGTGGTCTCTTGGTGATCAATAATTTGATTGATTATATCCATTGGCAGGCTCTTAATTAGCCCACAATTGTTGTTAGGGTTCAAGTTGGGTAATCTAGCTCGAGCACCTATAAAATGTGGTTCTCACCATAATTGTAATCAATCAAGTGTCTATATAATCACTGAATGTGGTTCGTGATTATTTGGGTACAGGGATATCCACCAAACCGTTTTATTGGTCTTTGATATGATGTGCTTCTAATTGTATTTGGTCGTTGACAGTCTGTAGGCAAAGAAACTACTCAAAATTGACAGCATATGATTTATGGTATCCGGAAGGTGGAGATCTATGATGATCAAATTACATGCATTACATCTTGGGCTGAAATGATAATATTTTTTCTTGATGTCCATGCAATCCAATCACAATGTAAAAAAAGTGTCCTAAATTTATCCTAGTTTTGTAATAAAGGTGGAAATAATTGTCTTAGTCTATGATGGTGGAAATAACGAATGTTAATGATGTTTAAGAGATAAACAATTGTGGGTATATGAAAAGGATGAGATTTAAGGACTTATTAACCATTATTTAGCATTTCAGGCATCATTCATGCATGCTTCAAAGTTATGTCCCTCTGGTGTGGAGGCCATTCTGTTCCTATCATTGATGGTAATCAATAATCAGGGCAATGTAACCAGCAGGGCTCTAAATATTAGCTGTTAATGCGACCATCAACTCATGTTAAATAAATTAAAGGACCTTTTTTATATCTTCCAAACAAGTTAGAATAGTTTTCCAACTAATATGTTCCAATTTGAGTACCAAGGGCAGATGGAAATATTTTATCGTGGAAAATTGCATGACCTTGTTTCTACTTGGCTTTCAAGATAACTGAAAAATCTCTTCAATTCAGCAATTAATGATGTTGTTTAAAAGAGAAACAATTGGGGGTATATGAAAAGGATGAGGTTTAAGGACTTATTGACCATTATGTAGTATTTCAGGCATCAGTCATGCATGCTGCAAACTAATGCCCTTTCGGTGTGGAGGCCATTCTGTTCCCATTACTGATATCAATCAATAGTCGAGGCAGTGTAACTGGCAGGGCTCTAAGTAATATCTGTTAATGCAGCTATTAATTCATGTTAGATAAATTAAAGAACCTATTTTATAGCTTTCAAACAAGTTCGAATAGTTTTCCAACGAATATCTCCCAATTAGAGTACGCAGGACAGATGGCAGTCTTTTATCCTGGAAAATTGCATGAGCTTGTATCTACTCTATTCGTTACAATTAATATAAGGATCTCTTTGAACATAGTAAACACGCTTTGGGCAGCTAAGATCTTGGTTACGCACAAGACTGGAGATCCATGAAACAGAATTTAATTTAAAGTTTCCCTCTTTAAGCAATGAAACGATAGAGAGGAAAAATGAACGGTGTGAACATTGCAGTCCATGACCAATGGTATTCCACAGGTGAAGATTATTGACGGCCAAATTACTTTTAATGTGATGAGATGATATGTGTCTTCTGTGGAGTATGCAGTCATACAATGTAAAAAAGGATGTATGTTTATTGTAATTTATAATGGTGGAATTGTTGCCTGTTTATTGTATAGATTGTGTTATGGATGTGACTAGTTTCTGTAGCTGACAAATTTCCTGAAATGGGTAGTCAAACAGCATTCCTAAAGAGAGTTTGGAATTATAGATAGCTGAAGACTATGACTTTACTGACATATAGTTTGGCATTTCAGGCATCATTCATGCCTGTATTGGTTCTTGCTGCAAAGTTATGCCCTTCTGGTATGGAGGCTACTCTGTTCGCAACTTTGATGTCAATCAGTAATGGGGGCAGTGTAACAGGAGGTCTAATTGGAGCAGGCCTCACAAAAGTTTTGGGTGTCACAAAAGACAACTTTACAAACCTATCACTACTATTGGTTTT
>APFE031229634.1:51322-69426 GCA_000404065.3 Pinus taeda
GTTATTCTATGTACTAGAGTTTAATTGATGGAGAAAGAGGCACAAACTGAAATCAAGATATCTATCATATGGAGGGGCGAGATACTCGAGTTGGTTGAAAAGGCATGATCCACCATTGGAGAATTAGGTATCAAACTTAAAGAGTTCAAAAATGTTGCACTCGAGATACATAACTCATCGGAGGAGGAGCCATTAATTAAAGTTGAGCTACTTTAACCTCATTAGCGTTAGGGTTATCTTTGCTGGCTAGAGTATATTCAACCAATCGGTCCAGAACAATTTCTCAATGGCTGGCTAAGAAAATTCAGTTGGCTCAATCAAAGCCTCTTCGGAAAGACCTCTGGCCTCCACCACACATGCCACCTGTAACGTAAAGGTTGTGGCATCTATCAATCTATCGAACTATATTTCTCACCAGCTTGAGAAATCTGATTCAAGGGAATTTTTAATCGAGGAGATCAAAGTCATACATACATATAAGTATTTTTTGTTCCATCAGTCAAGTATTCTATCGACCAAGCAACCTCCTCTTATTCGAGATATTTTCTAGTATAAGACCCGAAGAGTTAATTATCTCAATGTCCTATCTCTGTTTCAAGCTTCTGAAAATATTATTATTGGATGTCAAAGTTATTATTTTGACAAAAATTTGCCCAAGCATTGATATACTGGCCATATCATTGATATATATATTATTCAACACAAAATTTGATGTACTCTAACTACATGTTGCTCGAGCGTTATGTTGCAATGTATATTGCTTCAACCTATAATGTTCAACCTATATTGTTTGAGCGATTATCCTTTGGTGTGGCTGCTTATCGCAACAATATCCATCCATTATATGCAGGATACTATGCGCTTCTATCCACCAGAATGCAACATTACTACCTATGTTCATTACACCTTTATATATCAGCACTCTCAATATATTGGGTATTCCAGATTACTACTTACGATTGTTTTTTCAACGTGGCATGAGGAGTTCATTGTGAAATGGCATACGATGGTATGGTGAGCAGAGTATAATGTGTTAGAATTGAAAATATCTAACACTTGTTGGTGACTGTGCGGGGCAGCACTCGAGCTAGTGAAGACGAATTTCCATGTCCATTTATTTACATTTTACATTTTGTCAAGAACCAACAGTCTCCTATTAAAACTCCATAGATCCATGAAGCATATCCAGAGCTCAAAAAGGTCAAGGTGAATGTTTCCAATCTATTATTGAGTTGTGGGTCTCAAAACTTATGGTGCATTGCATTGATATGTGTTTGATGTTTGGAGCCGAATTATAGTTGTCCAAAGTTGGCATGCCACCCTCTTCATGCAATGACTATAGATACCAAGCTTTTGGGACATATGTGCCCATGCAATATGAGTTTCCTTCTTTTCTAAATCAGTCTACTTTACATAATATAGTGGCTGCTATCAAGGGGGCAGTGATGATTCCAACCACACTGAGTGTTGGGCATGGTTATGTTGGGCCAGTAATGGTAAAGGAAAACGCATCAGCTATAATTGTGAATAAAATCTCTTAGCCACAAGTTGAGGGCTCACCTAGAGAGAATTTATTCATTTATCACATTACACAAGAGTGTGGTGATCAAGAAATATCTAAAACTTTTTCATCCTTCGGAAAATTCATAAGTGCAAAGGTTTTCGTGACAAGACTACTAGTGTCAACAGATGTGTTGGATTTGTGGGTTAGGACAACATTCTAGCAGCAGAAGTTGCTATCAATGTGATGAATGGGTTTAAGTTAAGTCGAAAGAAACAGAAGGTTCAACATAATCCAGACAACAAACAAAGCAGGCCCCATTGAACTTATATTAATCAACATACAAAGAGGGGGTTGCAGATGATGTTATTTTTCAAACTATGATTGTTGCATTTAAGGATGTAATGGTTTTGGTGCACCATTTATCTTCAGGGTTAAAGTGAAATAGTATATGTTATTGGAAAGATAAATTTAATATTATGCATGCATACATAGGTTCTCTAAAGCCATCTTCTGACAAAGAGTCTGCCCATGCATTGATTAGTATTTGAAACCTCAAATTGATAATGAAAGAAAAATTCAAACACTCATGGAAGGGTTTTTTGTTGGAAGATTGAAAATTCTCTGAGAGGATCTCCTCAAATACACAATTATTTTGAGCTTATAAGCTATCAATATTGGAGGAGGATCATGATTAACGATGGTCAATATTTCTGCTTGAATGTAACTGGAGTATGATCATTTTATAGAGGAATGGTTCCTTGTAGAATCTACTTTGAAGAGGTTGTTTTAAGGGAAAAGGCTTACATGTGACAAAGGTCATTGATATGTTGCATTATTCCTTTAAATGTTTGAGGGAGATTCAATAATTCCTAGAATGAAAGAATCACTGCGAGAATTTCTTTAGACATAACACTCAGTTCTAAAGAGAGAATGATTGAATATTTTGTGTAGCTGGTCTACTACTCTCAGGAATCCATTTCCTTATCTATATGCTCCACAATACTACCTTTAGATTGGTTGAATTACTTTCATTTTATTCTTACAATATTTTGTTTGTTTACTCCAATTATCTAAAAAAATTATTGGAGAATTATGTTATAATTGTTCAACCTCTATTTTCTAGAAGCTTCAAACTTAAATGAGTTATGCTTGTCAAAGTATTTATTTAGAAAATCAGGCACATGTATGAAAACTATTGTGGACAATTTTTATTTTTAGACACCCTTACCATTGATGTCAAATGGGGAGATAAGCATAAGGACGGAGGCTAATTTATCAATACTTAGGACAAAAGGGGGAGGGCCAATGTTTTTCCATCAATGACAAAGGGGGAGATTATTGTCATTGTTATCATTGATGGAAAAGGAACAACACAAGAGCAACAAGCAAAGGAGCACAAACAAGGTATGCAACAAAAAGGCATGAGCAACAAGACAACATGAAAAACAAATGCAGGAGAAAAGCAGAGGATATGCAAGCAAAGGAGCACCAGCACAAGAAGAGAAAGCAAAGGAGCACCAGAGAAAGGGAAAAAGGAGAAACAAATACCTTCATGGCATTTTGATGGCTTGACGCTGGGATAATGTGGCAGGGGTTTTTTAATGAAGAATTTGTGATGTGAAATTGTTTATTAAACTTAATTCTTGTGATGCACAGGCAAGACTCCAAGGTAAATTTGTTGCAAATATTGTCATGATGCATTAAGGACAAATATTGTTATTTGATGTTGACATTAGTTTAATGCATTTAATCATTACATGTGGCTGAAATTAATATTGGATTGATTATTCATTTTTTCCCTAAATATTCAAGATATGAAGAGTTTGGAAACTAATGAGGTGGAAGGCAAAGAGTCAAGCCCATTCACTTCATATTCCTATGTGGGATACGCACAACCAGAGAACTATCTTTATAAAAGATGTGAATTTGGAAGGAATAGATGTAGGTTATAGAATGGATGAATGGGTGGGAGCTAATTGAACTATTATGCATTAGTTACCTCGAACTTATCAAGTTGATGTCAACTAGATTTGAGGGGAATAAGATGGAGAAATGACGATGGAGATATGCAAATTTTATGACCAGGTAAACCAGTACATTACTATTTTGTGTTTTCATAAGGGGATGGTAGTCTCCTTTCAAGTTGAAGCTTGATAAATATCCAATTGGAGCTGGTTGAGGTAGGAGCCTTTTGTGGGTTATAGCATATAGAAATCATATGGGAGTTGGAGCTTCCTTGCATGTTGTAGCTTGCCGAAAATTGAGGTAGCAGCTTCCTATAGGTTGTTGCCTACATAAAATCAGATGTAATAAGGAATAAGAGCTTGCCTTTGCATCACAACAATAATAAAACCATGGGTTTCTCCTTTTATGTGTTTCTACATATATCTGGTGTCAATATGTGTTGTTATTAAGTGTTTATGTGATGGTTTGCTTTTCTTATTACTTGTTGTTCACAAATTCAATATGCTGGTCATTATTTTTTAAGTTCCTCATGTAATGTTTCATTTAATGAGTTTGAAGAAAATAATGTTACTGTCCATGAGTATGCTAAACTGATTCACCCCCCTCCCCACAATGTTACTGTCCATGAGTATGCTAAACTAATTCACCCCCCTCCCAACACCCCGCCCCTCTCTCAGTTTAGTCAAGTGTTCATCATTTATGCATGATTAAATCCCTATAGAATGAATGAGAAGACTTTTTGAATATTCCATGACGATTGGGAGGTATCATTAATGAATCATTGAAAATTCAATGTTTGAAGTAAGGAAGAGTATATTCTTGAGGTAAAATTGGCATAATGTTTTTGTCCTAACTAAACTACATATTTGTGAGAATGAATTTGTTGTAAAAGTAATTTTCCTACATTAAATTGTATCAATGTAGCTTGATGATCTGTAGAGTGGAATTCGTTGTTTGGTAGTTTTATTTTCAAATCTTTAGAAGTGAATTTTCAAAAAAAAATTACCTACTTTTTATTATATTATAATTTTAATATTTTATCAATTTTTCAAAATAATAAATATATTTTTTAAATTTAAAAATACAATTTAAATAAAAAATATAGCTGTCTCACACCATTCCTATAATAAAATCCCAACAAAAAATACGAACAATTAAATTCATTGAAACATGTGTAATTATTGGGTTTACATACGTCACATATCTTTTTCTTTTCCAATAGATTATATATCAATATAGATTCTTTCTCTAGAGATTTCCATCGAGTATTGTTCTCCCATACAAGATTCCTCGACGTCTTTTTATTCCGGTATGGTACGTTGTTTTTATTTTTATTTTTTCCTACCTAAAAGAATAAACCTCGTGTAATTATTATAATTCTTTTTTAAATAATGTTATTGGAGATTAAGGCTAGAATTTTTTTTGTGGAATTATAGGTTTCAATGATGGACTTTGTACAATTGGAATAACATTCCCATTTTTTGAAATATTGAAATCATAAAATATTGAAATTGAAAAAGTTATTAAATTATATTTTAAATAGTATAAAATAAATGATGATAAAGTGTTTTTTTATTGCTTTTTATGAAATAAATATCACGAATTTGAAATTATGGGACAAAATTCCAACCATACTAAAATACTAATATGACCCAAACCTATTGTAATCAATACAATCAACTCAAACCTCATATAAACTTGCCAACAAAAAAATAAGATGAAATTACTTAAAAAAATTCTATTACATTGTTATTTTCTGATATCATGAGGTCATGACCGTTAGGAGGCTCTTTACCGAAGCACAAGAGTTATTAACCTTCATCTTAGTGAAATGGAGCAATTCTAGGATGACCAAAAGATACCTACTTGTTTTCAGCACGTTTCCACCGGGAATATTTTTCCATTGCAAGCTGTTGACCGAAGTGCAGTCTCGAGGGATTTCAAACGAAGTTATTTGTCAAAATAGGGAAAATTTGACCAGTGGATACAATCAAGGGAAAGATTAGGAAAATTAATAGATGAAATCCTTATGAAGTATTAGGAAGAGTTAGAGTTGCAGAAAAGTTGTTGAGAGGGTACCGAAACCAAGAGAAGAAATTATAGCCAAAGAAGAGAAATGTTCACACATGAAGATGTGTTTACAAAGTTTGAGAAAGTTGAGTAAATTGTTATTTAAAATCTAATTATGAGAATTCACGGATAAGAAGAGATGATGAACATGACATTGCAATTAGAGAAATAGAAGCTGAGATATTTTTTTGTGAGAAGATAATAACTCAAATTAAAAATTTAAATTTTGCTAAATTATTTTGTTAATGAGAAGATAAGATTTGATTTTGAAATATGTTGGAGTTAATGCTCACATTCCATATTTATGGAGTTGGTTTGTGATGGTTGAGAAATTCTCTCAACCTCTCTATCTAAATTAGAAATAAGTTGGATCTCAGAAACTCTATTTGATAGAGTGATCTGAATGTAATCTGTGTGTGAGTGTAATTACACATGCACCATTTGTGCTTAATATATTTGTATTTATGCAACTGTGTATGATCTTGCTGTTTTTATCATGGTATCAGAGCTAGATCTGAACCTGTGTTGTGAGGAAGTGCATCTCGATGTTAATCGAAGCTATTTTTATCACTGTGACTGTCAATTCTGATGCGTCGTTATCCGAAATTTTGCCAGCTATTTTTATCAGATCAATCCGCGGAATTTGGGAGAATTCGAGGGGGATCGAACTCATTGAATATACTTTGTTTCTTTCCTTCATTGTTTCAACTTTCAATATGTAAGTCTCTGCGAATCTTGGTGTGTCTGCGGTAGTCCTCTCCATCCAAGGCAATAACTGTCTCTCATTCGTCCTTCTTTCTGATCATCAGATCTATGCTCAAATATCTTTCAGATCATTGGTCTCCCTTCATAGCCAACATCTAGAAAGTGTGCCAGATCATATGTGAGAGTTTGACTACCACAGATGAACTTTATCTCTGGGGATTGGGAGAAATTTAAAGAGGACGCTAGTTTTGCATGAAAAGGAGTCGCTCTGGGCCACGCTGTCCTATTTTATGAGTCAAATGGGTATTGATGAAGCCCCAGGCTGAACCTTAGCGGTTGGATTGAAATTTCGAAATAGTTGTTTTTATCAGTATATGCTATTGGTATATGCGCTAATCCATTCATTTTTTAAGCCTCTTTGCGTATGACAGATGGCTCAGCTCATGTCGTGGTTACTTTGACTCGCATGTAGCCCAAGATGAAGCGCCCAGAGCTCAACTACAATCATGGTTCGCTTCACAAACTAAATTGTGAATTCTCCACAGCTTTCTCGTCATTTCTCGGTCGCTTTGGCTGCGTCACAACTCTTATTTCGAATTTTTGAAGCTTCAACAGAATTTTTTTCTCTCCATTTTAGAAAAGGTATTCTCTCTTTTATCATGGAGTTTATGGTGTTAGATAAATTCAGTGGTTTGAATTTTCCCTCATGGAAAGTAAAAATACAACTGCAATTAATGAATAAAAACTTGTGGGGAATAGTCAATGGTTCAGAAGCAACGCCTATAGATGTCAAAGAGTTATTTGAATGGAAAAATAGAGATGACAAAGCTAAGTCTATTATTGGGCTTGCTCTTTCTGATTCTCAATTACATCATGTAGATCTTACTAAAACATCAAAGGAAATATGGGAACATTTGGCTCAATTGTTTGGTGTAAAATCTACAAATGCAAAATTCTCCCTAAAGCTACAATTGTTTAGTCTGAAAATGAATGAGGAGACATCTATGTCCAGTCATATAAATAATTTAATGTCTCTTTTAAGACAATTAGGTGAATTTGGGACAAAGGTAGAGGATGAAGATGCTAAAGCTGTATTATTAAATAGTCTTCCTTCAAGTTATAGTAATGTTGTTTTCACTTTGAGTCAAATATCTACACAAACATTGCAAGAGACAATTGCAGCACTTATGGGGGAGGAAAAGTGACTGAAACAAGAGGATGCCAAAAAGAACTCTCATGTAGAGAATGCCTTGTGGACAAAGTCAAGGATGAGAAAGAAAAATGCAAACAAAGGTGGCATTGAATGCCACTATTTCAAGAAAATTGGGCATACAGCGTGGAATTGCAGAAGTCATGCTAGTGATGTGTTAAAAGGGAAAGAATCAGCAAATATAACCACAGTTGAATACCAATTGAATTTCGATGATGAATTTAATGAAGAGAGTGAACCTATTAAACTCTTTTAAAAATAACCAGCAGTTCAACTATGTGTCTGATGCCAGTATTTAATCAAGTAGCAGTAAGGCTCAATATGGATGGTTGTCCAGATAGTATGGCAGTTGCGGATCTAGGGAAGGATCCCTCATTAGTGGTAGATGTGGAAGTGGTTTCCTAATGAGGTTATGCGACAGATTGGGATGTTGTCCAGTAATTGACTTCGGGAGATCCTTGATTCGGGAGTTGAGAAAGGAACTCGGGAATCCAACTTGCCAACTACACCTTTCCGAGGGTTACGAAGCAACTTGATGGAGCATCTACTGACAAGCTTGATTATTTTGTTATTTTGATGTAATGTAATCATTAAGGGGGGATGTTGGAGTTAAATGCTCACATTCCATATTTAAGGAGTTGGTTTGTGATGGTTGAGAAATTCTCTCAACCTCTCTATCTAAATTAGGAATAAGTTGGATCTCAGAAACTCTATTTAATACAGTGATCTGAATGTAATCTGTGTGTGAGTGTAATTACACATGCACCATTTGTGCTTAATATATTTGTATTTCTGTAACTGTGTATGATCTAGTTGTTTTTATCAAAATATTCAAATTTAATCTTTAAAGATTTCAATAAAGAAATGTGGGGAATGGCTATCAAGTGAAGAACACCTTAAAGATTTTTCAAACTCACCTTATGAGGAGGAATAGATCAAAGTGATATATAGCACTAGCATAGATTAAGAGGAAATACAACAGTTAGTTGACAACAACAAAAACAC
Source organism: Pinus taeda (assembly GCA_000404065.3). Taxonomy (NCBI): domain Eukaryota; kingdom Viridiplantae; phylum Streptophyta; class Pinopsida; order Pinales; family Pinaceae; genus Pinus; species Pinus taeda. Next base: position 59,782 of record APFE031229634.1, read on the forward strand.
ATTTCAAAAAAGAGGTAGTATGTACTAGCAAGAGGAAACTTTGGACATAGAAATTGATAGGATGAGAATATTGATGATGCAAGGGAATGAGAAATTACATACTTATATAGGAAGAGTATTCAACAACATGAGGAAAATGACTTTAAAAGGGTGCATCAACAAATAGAAAATTACAATGGACAACTACTACATAAGGTTTAAGATACTAAAGGATTCAAACATTAATGACACATGACAAGGAGGCTATGAACTTTTTCTACCTTAGGAGTCTAGTGCATGAGCATTAGAGATTCCAATCCATTAAGTCTTCGATGTAACAAAGCTTCAATAAGGGGTCTTGACTTTTTAGAATAATTTATATTTTTCTATGTAAATAATTGTATTTTCCAAGTTGATATATTATATAAGTTTTAGCACTACACAAGTAATAGTTTTAGAAAAATCTATAGATAGGGAAGACTTTTCCATAAGACAAAATCAAATTTACCTTGAGCTTTAAAGAATAAAACATGGAATGATTTATGGTTCTAAAAAAAATCTACTTTTCTTCTAAAGTTGTATTTAATCAATCTAAGCCTAAAAGATATATGTGTATAAATTTTAATTAATGAAATAGAATTATTTCATGAATTCTCTATATCTAAGTGATTGAGAAAAAATAATGCGAGTGTTTGTGAATTCTAAAATTAGCAAAGTTTTAACATATATCTAAAGCCTGAAACCAATAATTAGTTAAGTTGTAAATATGTCATGAAAAAGTAATCATGTGTAAAGATTAAGTACAATTTATGGTTAAATGGGTTTAAAGAAAAATTATGTGCAAGAATTGAGGACAATTTAAGGTTAAGTAGGTTGAGAAAAGAATTATGCACATGTCATACAATTCACTCCGAGTGGATTAGAAAGGTTTTTGCATGATTGAATCCTTGTGGAACAAATGAGAAGACTACTGGAAGATTCTATGAGGATTGGTAGGTTGTTTTAAAAGATTCTATGAGGATTTTTAGGTTGTTTTAAAGAATCATGAAGATTCAATATTTGAAGGAAAGAATAATATATTTTTTTAAGTAAAATTGACATACTTTTTGCTCTTAATTGAAGTGCAAATCATCGGTTTTCATGAAAATTATTTTTCCTACTCTATAAATTTTCCAAAGCAATAAATCTAACTTTATATTTAAAAATACAATTTTAACTAATATTACAGTAAAATTCCCATTAAAAATACCAAAAGTTAAATTCATTGAAATATGTCTAATTAATAGGTTTACTTCCGTCACATGTCTTTCTTTTTCTAATAAAATACAAATTAATCTAAATTCTTTCACTGAGATTTCCACGGAGTCTTCTTTTCCCATAAGAGATTTCATCGACGTCTTTTTATTCCGATATGGTAAGCCATGACGAAGTACATGTCGGGAGATTCCCATCCAGTTGTTTTCAATTTTATTTTTCTTTTCTTCTTAAAAGGAAAAACCTCGTTTAATTATTATAACTTTTTTTAAATAATGTTATTGGAGATTAAGGGTGGATTTCTTTCTGGGATTATAGGTTTCATTGATGTATTTTGGAGCATTTGAATGTTTTGATTTCTTTAATTGAAATATGGAAGTTTTATAAAATTAAAATGCTGAATGTTTTTAGATTATATTTCACTGGTCATAAAATAGATAGTGATAAGGTGTTAATAAGGTGTTTTGGATGGTAGAAAGGTTACCAGTTTAAAATTATGGGCAAAAATTTAACTATATTAAAAATTGGTATTCACAAAAATCCAACCAAACTATTAGTGTGGCCCAGACAAAATAAAATAAATGCAGTCATCTAAAAAATCATATAAACTTGTAAACCCAAAAACTTATACTAAAATACTTAAAAAATTAAATTACATTGTTATTTTCGGATATTATGAGGTGATGACCCACGCACAACCTCGAGAGATTTCGACCAAGTCATTTTTCCAGAGTATATTCAACCAATCGGTCCAGAACATAAGAAAGATGCAAAAAACAATTTCTCAATGGCTGGCTAAGAAAATTCAGTTGGCTCAATCAAAGCCTCTTCTGAAAGACCTCTGCCCTCCACCACACATGCCACCCCTAACGTAAAGGTTGTGGCATCTATCAATCTATCAAACTATATTTCTCACCCGATTGAGAAATCCGATTCAAGGGAATCATTAATCGAGGCGATCAAAGTCATACATACATATAAGTATTTTTTGTTCCGTCAGTCAAGTATTTTATCGACCAAGCAACCTCCTCTTGTTCGAGATATTTTCTAGTATAAGACCCGAAGAGTTAATTATCTCAATGTCCTATCTCTGTTTCAAGCTTCTGAAAATATTATTGGATGTCAAAGTTATTATTTTGACAAACATTTTGTCCAAACATTGATATATTGGGCATATCATTGATATAATATATTATTCAACATAAAATTTGATGTACTCTAACCACATATTGGTCGAGCGTTATGTAGCAATGTGTATTGTTTCAACCTATAATGTTCAACCTATACTGTTCGAGCGATTATCGTTTGGTGTGGCTGCTTATCGCAACAATATCCATCCATTATATGCAGGATACTATGCGCTTCTATCTACCAGAATGCAACATTCTTTGCAACATTACTACATATGTTCATTACACCTTTATATATCAGCACTCTCAATATATCGGGTATTCCAGATTACTACCTACGATTGTTTTTTCAACGTGGCAGGAGGAGTTCATTGCGAAATGGCATACGATGGTATGGTGAGCAAAGTATAATGTGTTAGAATTGAAAATATCTAATGCTTGTTGGTGACTGTGAAGGGCAGCACTGGAGCTAGTGAAGACGAATTTCCATGCCCATTTATTTACATTTTACATTTTGTCAAAGAACCAACAGTCTCCTATTAAAACTCCATAGATCCATGAAGCATATCCAGAGCTCCAAAAGGACAATGTGGATGTTTCCAATCTATTATTAAGTTGTGGGTCTCAAAACTTATGGTGCATTGCATTGATATGTGTTTGATGCTTGGAGCCGAATTATAGTTGTCCAAATCTTGGATGCCACCCTTTCATACAATGACTATAGATACCAAGCTTTTGGGACATATGGGCTCACGCAATATCCTTTTCCTTCTTTTCTAAATCAGTCTACTTTACATAATATAGTGGCTGCTATCAAGGGGGCAGTGATGAGTCCAACCACACTGAGTGTTGGACATGGTTATCTTGGGTCAGTAATGGTAAACGCAAACGCATCAGCTGGAATTGTGAAAAAATCTCTGAGCCACAAGTTCAGGGCTCGCCTAGAGAGAATTTATTCATTTATCACATTATACAAGCGTTTGGTGATCAAGAAATATATAATACCTTTTCATCCCTTGGAAAATTCATAAGTGCAAAGGCTTTCGTGACAAGACTACTAGTGTCAACAGATGCGTTGGATTTGCGAGTTAGGACAACGTTGCAGCAGCACAAGTTTCTACCAATTTGATGAATGGGTTTAAGTTAAGTACAAAGAAACAGAAGGTTCAACATAATCCAGACAACAAACAAAACAGGCGCTATTGAACTTATATTAATCAACATACAAAGAGGAGATTGCGGATGCTGTTATTTTTCAAACTATGATTGTTGCATTTAAGGATGTAATGGTTTTGGTGCACCATTTATCTTCAGGGTTAAAGTGGAATAGTATATGATATTGGAAAGATAAATTTAATATTATGTATGCATATATAGTTCCTCTAAAGCCATCTTGTGACAAAGAGTCTGCCCATGCATTGATTAGTATTTCAAACCTCAAATTGATAATGAAAGAATAATTCAAAAGACGCATGGAAGGGTTTTCCGTTGGAAGATTGAAAATTCTCTGAGAGGATCTCCTCAAATACACAATTATATTGGAGGAGGAGTATGATTAACGATGGTCGAGATTTCTGCATGAATGTAACTGGAGTATGATCATTTTATAGGACAATGGTTCCTTGTAAAATCTATTTTGAAGAGGTTGTTTAAAGCGAAAAGGCTTGCATCTGACAAAGGTCATTGATATGTTTTATTATTTCTTTAAATGTTCGGGGGAGATTCAAAAATCCCTGGAATGAAAGAATCACTTGACGAAATTTTGAAGAGGTTGTTTTAAAGGAAAAGGCTTGCATCTAACAAAGGTCATTGATATGTTGCATTAGTTGTTTAAATGTTCGGGGGAGATTCAATAATTCCTGGAATGAAAGAATCACTTGGGGGGAATTTCTTTAGACATAGCACTCAGTTCTAAAGAGAGAATGTATTGAATATTTTGTATAGCCGGTCCTCTACTCTGAATCCATTTCCTTATCTATATGCTCCACAATACTACCTTTAGATGGATTGAATTACTTTCATTTTATTCTTACAGTATTTTGTTTGTTTACTCCAATTATCCAAAAAAAAATATTGGAGATCACCTCAGAATTATGTTATAATTGTTCAACCTCTATTTTCTAGAAGCCTCAAACTTAACGGAGTTAGGCTTGTCAAAGTATTTATTCAGAAAATCAGGCACATGTATGAACACTATTGTGGACAATTTTTATTTTTAGACACCCTTACCATTGATGTCAAAGGGGGAGATAAGCATAAAGGTGGAGGCTAATTTATCAATACTCATGACAAAAGGGGGAGGATCATTGTTTTTGCATTGTTTTTCCATTATTTCCAAAGGGGGAGATTATTGTCATTGTTATCATTGATGGAAAAGGAACAACACAAGAGCAACAAGAAAATGAGCAGAGACAAGGTATGAAACAACAAAGCATGAGCAACAAGACAACATGAAAAACAAGGGATGCAAGAGAAAAGCAAAGGATATGCAAGCAAAGGAGCACCAAGCAACACAAGAAGAGAAAGCAAAGGAGCCACAAAGAAAGGGACAAACGAGAAACAAATACCTTGATGGCATTTTGATGGCTTGACCCAGGGATAATGTGGCAGGGATTTTTTAATGAAGAATTTGTGATGTGAAATTGTATATTAAACTTAATTCTGGTGATGCAAAGGCAAGACTCCAAGTAAACTTTGTTGCAAATATTGTCATGATGCATTAAGGACAAATATTGTTATTTGATGTTGACATTAGTTTAATGCATTTAATCATTACATGTGGTTGAAATTAATATTGGATTGGTTATTCATTTTTCCCCTAAATATTCAAGATATGAAGAGTTTGGAAACGAATGAGGTGGAAGGCAAAGAGTCAAGCCGATTCACTTCATATTTAGGCAAAGAGTCAAGCAGATTCACTTCATATTCTTATGTGGGATACAAACAACCCAAAAACTATCTTTAAAAAAGATGTGAATTTGGACGCAAGAGATGTAGGTTATAGAATGGATGAATGGGTGGAAGCTAATTGAACTATTATGCATTCGTTACCTGGAACTTATGAAGTTGATGTGAAGCAAATTTGAAGGGAAGAAGATGCAAAAATGAAAAAGGAGATATGCAAATTTTATGACTAGGTAAACCAATACATTGTTATTTCGTGTTTTCATAAGGGGATGGTAGTCTCCTTTCAAGTTGAAGCTTGATAAATATCCAATTGGAGCTGGTTGAGGTAAGAGCCTCCTATAGGTTGTGGCCTACATAAAATCAGATGTAATAAGGAATAAGAGTTTGCCTTTGCATCACAACAATAATAAAACTGTGGTTTTCTCCTTTTATGAGTTTCCACATATATCCGGTGTCAATATGTGTTGTTATTAAGTGTTTATGTGATGGTTTGCTTTGCTTATTACTTGTTGTTCACAAATTCAATATGTTGGTCATTATTTTTTAAATTTCTCATGTAATGTTTCATTTAATGAGTTTGAAGAAAGTAATGTTACTGTCCATGAGTATGCTAATCTGATTCACCCCCCTTCCCCACCCTCTCAGTTTAGTCAAGTGTTCATCATTTATGCATGATTAAATCCCTATAGAACGAATGATAAGACTTTTTGAATATTCCATGAGGATTGGGAGGTATAATTAATGAATCATTGAGAATTCAATGTTTGAATTAAGGAAGAGTATATTCCTTGAGGTAAAATTGGCATGATTTTTTGGTCCTAACCAAACTACATATTTGTGAGAATGAATTTGCAGGAAAATTAATTTTGCTACATTAAGTGGTATCAATGTAGCTTGATGATCTAAGGAGTGGAATTTGTTGTTTGGTAGTTTTATTTTCAAATATTTCAGTAGTTTACATTGAAACATTTTTCAAGTGAATCATTTTAAAGTTTAATTTAATCTGAGGAAAATTGAGAGTTACATGGGTTAAGTTCTTGTAGAAAGAAAAAGAAAAATTATGTTCTTTAGGAATACAGAGAGATTATATAATTTGGGTAAAATATAGGAGGATGTTATTTGGACGATAAAGAACAATAGAAGATACGCATTAGGACAAGACTGTAGTAGGAGCGCAAGCTCACATGAAGTTGAAAATAGAGGTATAATTGGTATTTTTATCTTTTCAACTAAATAGATAAATAATTTATTAATAAAAGGTAGCAATGATGAGGATAAATATAATAGGAAAACTATAACCAATAAGAGAAGAAGTTCTTGAAGAATTGTGGCAATATTTTTTACAACTTCCAGCTAAGGTAGGAAGGAAGAGGATAGGTGGGTGTTCTTAGAGGAAGTGTAGAACTACCAAATACTAAAAGGAGCAGATAATCTTAAGAGGTTCTAGAGGAGAGAACCAATGATACCAAAAGGTTAGGCTTACAGATAGCTTGGTTAGGTATTATAACAAGTTATGGAGTAACATGTTATTGCAATGGCTTGGAGACGACCGACAAGTGGAAAAGGTAAAGTTCAAAAGGAAGAGGAAGTTGACTATAGATAGTCATGTCATGGGTTCAAGGAGAAGCCACAGGAAGTTAAACGATGAAACATTTGAAAGAGAATTAGCTAATATTAAAGTACAACTAGAGATGTTGAGAGGACCGGTACAAGGAAATAAGGAAGAACATAGATACAAATGGAATCTACAAAGGAGAGTGAAATGGAATCTTTTGCAGATAAGATTGAGGTAGAGGACAAATTCTCAACTAAGGAAAGATAGGCTCAGAGGTGTTGATTTGAAGGAGAGATTAGTTTTTGAAGGAAAAGTTCCCTACCGTGACCTTGAACAAAGATCATTACCTAGAGAGAGTGATGATGATGTTGATATGACACCAGTTGAGATTCTCGTAAATGGTTCAAGAGTGAAGATTAACATGAGGATTTGATGACAATTGCATCAAATGAGGCTAAAATTTTTTGTATTTTTAAAACTACCAACTTGTGTATGTTTGTAGGTTGCATAAAAAATGAAGAAGGGAAGTCATCCAAAATTGTCATGAATATTGATGAAGATGATTGAAATATGCTTTGCAAAAGCATAACTAAAGAAAAATAAGAAATATTTTGTTACTAGAGTAATCAAATTAGAATTATCTATTAAAGACAATAAGAGTGAAGATCGTCAACAATTCATAAAAGAAATTTTTGATATATAGTTGCAAGGATATGTTGGTGTAGAAAACTGAGCAAATTTGACTAGTGGATACAATCAAAGAAAAAATAAGGAAAATAAATCATATTTAAGGCTTATTAAGTATTATGAGGAATTAGAGTTGCTAGAAAAGTTTATGAGAGGACCCAAACCAAGAGAAGAAATTATAGCCAAAGAAGAGAAATTTGCACACATGCCTAGCAATGAAGATGTGTTTACACCATTTGAGAAAGTTGAGGTAAATTTTAATTGAAAATTTAATTATGAGAATGCGGGCATAGGAAGTGATGATGACCGTTAGATTATAATGAGAGAAATAAAATCTAATTTTTTTCTTAGAGATATGACAAGACCTCAAGTTAAAGAATCAAATTTTATCTTTAAGGATTTTAATGAAGAAATGTGGTTTATAAAGGAATAGATAGCAGGAGATATAGGTGAATAAAACGACAAAGATTTATCCAAATCAACTAAAGAGGAGGAGCAGATCAAAGTGCCATATAGCAGTGGCATAAATGTAGAGGAAATGTAGCAGTAAGTGGACAACAACAACAACAAATTTCAACAAAGAGGCAATAGTATGTTTCATGACTAGGAAAATTTGGACATGGAAATTGATAGGATGATAATATTGATTATGCAAGGGCATGAAAAATTACAAACTGATGTAATAAGCGTAGTCATCCATAGGAGGAAAATGATTGTACAATAGTGCATCAACAAATAGAATAATGGAAAACTCAGAAGGGCTTCACTCAATGGACCTCTGGCATATCACATGCGTTTGTGGCATGCTAAACAATACCCTTAATTTGACTATATATTGGAAAATACCTCTAAAAATCACATTATTAAATTCCCTATCAATACGAACCCAATACAACTTACTAATTAAAAAACCCCTACTTTCACTAGATATTGTAGGTATCCATTTTTTCATTAACATTTTTTATACCCCTCTGTATTTTTCAATTAACTTTGACCTCCATTTTTTATACTTGCTAGTAAGAAAACCCTTTACTGCTATTATATGCTCAATATATTACGTCATTTTTTCTTCAATATATATCCCCCAATATGAACGCATGTGGTATGCTATTGCTCCCCTAGTGAAACCCCCATGGGAAAACTACAACACAAGGTTTGGCATCCGAAAGGATTTGAGATTTAATGACACGTGACCAGGAGACCATCAACTTTTTCTACCTTGGGAATGTAATGCAGGATCATAAGGGCTTCCAAGCCATTAATTGTTCAATGTACCAAAGATTCAAGGTGGTGTCTTGACTATTCAAAAGAATTTATATTCTTCTATGTATATAAATTGTATTTTCCAAGTTAATTTATTTTATGATTTTTATAACTAGACGATTCGTAGTTTTAGAAAAAACTATGGATAAATGAGAATTTGAAAAATGAAATTTACCTTGAAAAGTATGAGATTTTTAAGGAATAAAACATGGAGTGATTTATGGACCTAAAAATTGTCTACTTTTCTTTTAAAGTTGCATTTAATCAATGCAAGTCTAAGGGCAAAGCTAGTGGGCAAATGAATGTAGAATCATGCCAAAGAGAGTGGACAAATGAATGTAGAATCACCCCATAGAGAGGAAGAGAGTTTCTAAGTATATGCGTATGTATAGATTTTAATTAATGAAATAGAATATCATATATTTATGGTGTGCATAAATTGTGTGTGTATTTGTGTGATTGAAAAGAATTCTAATCTTTGTGAACTCTAGAATTATCATAGTTTTAGCATGTGTGTAAAGTTTGAAAGTAATGTTAGATTAATTTATTAATATGTCATATGAAGAAGTAATCATGTAAAGATTAAGGACGATTTATGGTTAAGTAGACTAAAAGAAGAATTATGTATATGTTGTACAATTCATTGTGCATGGATTACAAAGATTTATGCATGATTAAATCCTTGTAAAACAAATAAAAAAACTTATTGAATATTCTATTGAGATTGAGAAATAGCCTTAATAAATCACTGAGAATTCAAAATGTTTAAATAAAAAAAAAACATATTAGTAAAATTTACATAATATTTTTGTCCTAACTAAACTACAAGTTTTTAGAAATGAATTCTCAACAAAAATAACTTTCCTACTT
>APFE031229634.1:78965-101357 GCA_000404065.3 Pinus taeda
TATATACTCCTTTTCATGGTCAAACTAGCCGTTATTAGGTCAAATCAAGCTGTTGTCTTTTTAGTCGTTACCTTATCGAGAAATTTGAGTCATTGGATATTCTGCCCTATCTATTTAAAGTGCATAAACAGATCTGCTCATTCAACTTGTCCTGACGATGAACCACACTGGTTGGTTCGAAACACGTCGACAAAAATTTCTCTATGTGATTTTCACCGAAGAATCTTCAAAAAGTTGATATGGATCACAGATGTGTCAATTCAATAACTTAATTCTTGTGATGCAAAGGCAAGACTCCAAGGCAAATTTGCTGCAAATATTGTCATGATGCATTAAGGACAAATATTGTTATTTGATGTTGACATTAGTTTAATGCATTTAATCATTACATGCTACTGAAATTAATATTGGATTGATTATTCATTTTTTCCCTAAATATTCAAGATATAAAGAGCTTGGAAACTAATGAGGTGGAAGGCAAAGAGTCAAGCCCGTTCACTTCATATTCCTATGTGGGATATGCACAACCAGAAAACTATCTTTATAAAAGATGTGAATTTGGAAGGAATAGATGTAGGTTATAGAATGGATGAATGGGTGGGAGTTAATTGAACTATTATGCCTTAGTTACTTCGAACTTATGAAGTTGATGTGAACTAGATTTGAAGGGAAGAAGATGCAAAAATGAAGATGGAGATATGCAAATTTTATGACTAGGTAAACCAGTACATTGTTATTTCGTGTTTTCATAAGGGGATGGTAGTCTCCTTTCAAGTTGAAGCTTGATAAATATCCAATTGGAGCTGGTTGAGGTAGGAGCCTTTTGTGGGTTATAGCATATAGAAATCATATGGGAGTTGGAGCTTCCTTGCATGTTGTAGCTTGCCGAAAATTGAGGTAGCAGCCTCCTATAGGTTGCTGCCTACGTAAAATCATATGTAATAAGGAATAAGAGCTTGCCTTTGCATCACAACAATAATAAAATCGTGGTTTTCTCCTTTTATGGGTTTCCACATATATCTAGTGTGAATATGTGTTGTTACTAAGTTTTTATGTGATGGTTTGCTTTTCTTATTACTTGTTGTTCAAAAATTCAATATGTTGGTCATTATTTTTTAAGTTTCTCATGTAATGTTTCATTTAATGAGTTTGAAGAAAATAATGTTACTGTCCATGAGTATGCTAAACGATTCACCCCCCCCCCCCCCCCCTCTCCTAGTTTAGTCAAGTGTTCATCATTTATGCATGATTAAATCCCTATACAATGAATGAGAAGACTTTTTGAATATTCCATGAGGATTGGGAGGTATCATTAATGAATCATTGAGAATTCAATGTTTGAATTAAGGAAGAGTATATTCTTGAGGTAAAATTGGCATAATGTTTTGGTCCTAACTAAACTACATATCTGTGAGAATGAATTTGCTGGAAAAGTAATTCTCCTACATTAAGTGGTATCAATGTAGCTTGATGATCTGTGGAGTGGAATTTTTTGTTTGGTAGTTTTATTTTCAAATATTTAGGTAGTTTACATTGAAACATTTTTCAAGTGAATCATTTTAAATTTTAATTTAATTTGAGGAAAATTGATAGTTGCATGGGTTAAGTTCTTGTAGAAAGAAAAAGAACATTGATGTTCTTTAGGATACAGAGAGATTATATACTTTGGGTAGAAGGTAGGAGCATGTTCTTTAGACGATAAAAAACAATAGAAGATATGCAACAGTAGAGTCACTAGAAATATTAGGACAAGACTGTAGTAGGAGTGCATGCTCACATGAAGTTGAAAATAGAGGTATAATTGGTATTTTTATGTTTTCCACTAAATAGATAAATAATTTATTAATAAAAGGTAGCAATGATGAGGATAAATATAATAGGAAAACTATAGCCAATAAGAGAAGAAGTTCTTAAAGAATTGTGGCAATTTTTTTTTACAACTTCCAACTAAGGTTGGAAGGAAGAGGATAGGTGGATGTTCTTAGAGGTAGTGAAGAAATACCAAATACTAAAAGGAGCAGATAACCTTAATAGGTTCTAGAGGATAGAACCAAGGATACCAAAAGGTTATGCTTACAGATATCTTGGTTAGGTATTATAACAAGTTATGGAGTAACATGTTATTGCAATGGCTTGGAGACGACCTACAAGTGGACAAGGTAAAGTTCAAAAGGAAGAGGAAGTTGACTATAGAATAGTCATGTCATGGGTTCAAGGAGATGCCACAAGAAGTTAAACGATGAAACATTTGAAAGAGAATTAGCTAATATTAAAGTACAACTAGAGATGTTGAGAGGACTAGTACAAAGAAATAAGGAAGACCATAGATACAAATGGAATCTAAAAAGGAGAGTGAAATTGAATCTTTTGTAGATAAGAGTGAGGTAGAGGACAAATCCTCAACTGAGGAAGGATAAGCTTAGAGGTGTTGATTTGAAGGAGAGATTAGTTTTTGAAGGAAAAGTTCCCTATCGTGACCTTGAGCAAGGATTATTACCTAGAGAGAGTGATGATGATGTTGATATGAGACCAGTTGAGATTCTCATAAATGGTTCGAGAGTGAAGATCAACATGAGGATTTGATGACAAATGCATCAAATCAGGCTACAAATTTTTGTGTTTTTAAAACTACCAATTTGTGTATGTTTGCAGGTTGCATAAAAAATGAAGAAGGGAAGTCATCTAAAATTGTCATGAATATTGATGAAGATGATTGAAATATGCTTTGCAAAAGCATAACTAAAGAAAATAAGAAAAATTATGTTATTAGAGTAGTTGAATTAGAATTATCTATTAAAGACAATAAGAGTGAACATTGTCTACAATTCATAAATGAAAATTTTGATATATAGTTGCTAGGATATGTTGGTGTAGAAAACTGAGCAAATTTCACTAGTGGATATAGTCAAAGGAAAAATAAGGAAAATAAATCATATCTAAGGCTTATTAAGTATTATGAGGAATTAGAGTTGCTATAAAAGTTGTTGAGAGGACCCAAACCAAGAGAAGAAATTACAGCCAAAGAAGAGAAATTTTCACACATGCCTAACAATGAAGATGTGTTTACAACATTTGAGAAAGTTGAGGTAAATTTTAATATAAAATTTAATTATTAGAATGCAGGCATAGGAACTGATGATGACCATTAAACTCCAATAAGAGAAATAAAATCTGATTTCTTTCTTAGACAGGTGAGAAGACCTCATGTTAAACAATCAAATTTTATATTTAAGGATTTTAATGAAGAAATGTGGTTTCTAAAGGAATGGATAGCAAGAGTTATAGGTGAAGAAAACCACAAAGATTTTTCCAAATCAACTAAAGAGGAGGAGCAAATCAAAGTGCCATATACTAGTGGCATAAATGTAGAGGAAATGTAGTAGTAAGTGGACAACAACAACAACAAATTTCAACAAAGAGGCAGTAGTATGTATCATGAAGAGGAAAACTTGGACATGGAAATTGATAGGATGATAATATTGATTATGCAAGGGCATGAAAAATTACACACTGATGTAATAAGGGTAGTCAACCATAGGAGGAAAATGATTGTACAACAGTGCATAAACTAATCGAATAATATAAAACTCATAGGGGCTTCACTCAATGGACCTCTGGCATATCACATGCATTTGTGCCATGCTAAACAATACCCTTAATTTGACTATATATTTGAAAATACCTCTAAAAATCACATTATTAAATTCCCTATCAATACGAACCCAATACACCTTACTAATTAAAAAACCCCTACTTTCACTAGATATTGTAGGTATCCATTTTTTCATTAACATTTTTTATACCCCTTCGTATTTTTTCATTAACTTGACCTCCATTTTTGATACTTGCTAGTAGGAAAACCCTTTACCCCCTATTATATGTTCAATATATTATGTTATTTTTTCTTCAATATATATCCCCCAATATGAACGCACATGGTATGCTATTGCTCCCCTAGTGAAATCCCCATGGGAAAACTACAACACAAGGTTTGGCATCCAAAAGGATGTGAGATTTAATGACACGTGACCAGGGGGCCATGAACTTTTTCTACCTTGGGAATATAATGCAGGATCATAAGGACTGCCAAGCCATTAATTCTTCGATGTACCAAAGATTCAAGACGGTGTCTTGACTATTCAAAAGGATTTATATTCTTCTATGTATATAAATTGTATTTTCCAAGTTAATTTATTTTATGATTTTTATAACTAGATGATTCGTAGTTTTAGAAAAAACTATGGATAAATGAGGTTTTTTCCATAAGGAAAAATGAAATTTACCTTCAAAAGCATGAGATTTTTATCAAATAAAACATGGAGTGATTTATGGATTTAAAAATTATCTACTTTTCTTTTAAAGTTGTATTTAATCAATGTAAGTCTAATAGCAAAGTTAATGGGCAAATGAATGTAGAATCATGCCATAGAGTGTGGCCAAATGAATGTAGAATCACACCATAGAGAGGAAGAGAGTTTCTAAGTATATGTGTATGTATAGATTTTAATTAATGAAATTGAATATCATATATTTATGGTGTGCATAAATTGTGTGTGTATTTGTGTGATTGAAAAGAATTCTAATCTTTGTGAACTCTAGAATTATCATAGTTTTAGCATGTGTGTGAAGTTTGAAACTAATGATAGATTAACTTATTAATATGTCATGTGAAGAAGTAATCATGTGAAGATTAAGGACAATTTATGGTTAAGTAGACTAAAAGAAGAATTATGTACATGTTGTAGAATTCATTGTGCATGGATTACAAGGATTTATGCATGACTAAATCCTTGTAAAACAAATAAGAAGACTTATTGAATATTCTATTGAGATTGAGAAATAGCCTTAATGAATCAGTGAGAATTCAATGTTTAAATAAAGAAATAAGATATTAATTAAAGTAAAAGTGACATAATATTTTTGTCATAACTGAACTACAAATTTTTAGAAGTGAATTCTCAAAAAAATTCCTGCTTTTAATTATATTATAATTTTATATCTATCAATTTTTCAAATAATAAATATATTTTTTAATTTTAAAAATACAATAAAAATAAAAAATATAGCGGTCTCACACCATTCGTATAATAAAATCCCAACAAAAAATACCAACAATTAAATTCATTGAAACATGTGTAATTATTGGGTTTACATACGTCACATATCTTTTTCTTTTCCAATAGATTATATATCAATATAGATTCTTTCTCTAGAGATTTCCATCGAGTATTGTTCTCCCATACGAGATTCCGGTATGGTACGTTGTTTTTATTTTTATTTTTTCCTACTAAAACAATAAACCTCGTTTAATTATTATAATTCTTTTTAAATATGGTATCGAGATTAAGGGTAGAATTTTTTGTGGAATAATCTTTTCAATGATGGACTTTGTACAATTGGAAAAAACATTCCCATTTTTAGGAATATTGAAATTATAAAAAAAAATTATTAAATTATATTTAAAATATAAAATAAATGATGATCAAAGTGTTTTTTATGGTTTTTTAAATGAAATAAATATCGAATTTGAAATTATGGACAAAATTCAATCATACTAAAATACTAATATGACGTAAATATTGAAATTATAAATATGATTGTAATATATTAAAATTATATTTTAAATAGTTAAATATGAGGATAAGTGTTTTTAATTGTTTTTTAAAAATAAATATCAAAAATTTGAAATTAGGACAAAATTCAACCATACTAAAATACTAATTGACCTGAATATTAGAAATTATAAAATATTGAAATTGTAAATATTAAATTATATTTTAAATAGTCATATAAATGATGATAAAGTGTTTTTATTGTTTTTTATGAAATAAATATCACGAATTTGAAATATGAACAAAATTCCAACCCTACTAAAATACTAATATGACCCAAACCTATTGTAATAAATACAATCAACTCAAACCTCATATAAACTTGCCAACAAAAAAATAAGATGAAATTACTTAAAAAAAATTCTATTACATTGTTATTTTCTGATATCATGAGGTCAATCACCATTAGGAGGCTCTTTACCGAAGCACAAGAGTTGTTAACCTTCATCTTAGTGAAATGGAGCAATTCTAGGATGACCAAAAGATACCTACTTGTTTTCACCACGTTTCCACCGGGAATATTTTTCCATTGCAAGCTGTTGACCGAAGTGCAGTCTCGAGGGATTTCAACGGCTCTTTCAACTTTAGGAAGTTATTTGCCAAAACAGGGAAAATTTGACCAGTGGATACAATCAAGGGAAAGATTAGGAAAATTAATAGATGAAATGCTTATGAAGTATTATGAAGAGTTAGAGTTACCTAGAAAAGTTGTTGAGAGGGGACCGAAACCAAGAGAAGAAATTATAGCCAAAGAAGAGAAATGTTCACACATGAAGATGTGTTTACCACGTTTGGGAAAGTTGAGTAAATTGTTATTTAAAATCTAATTATGAGAATCCACGGATAAGAAGAGATGATGAACATGACATTGCAATTAGAGAAATAGAAGCTAAGCTATTTTTTTTTGAGAAGATAAGAACTTAAATTAAAAATTTAAATTTTGTTAAATTATTTTGTTAATGAGAAGATAAGATTTGATTTTGAAATATTCAAATTTAATCTTTAAAGATTTCAATAAAAAAACTCAGCTTACGAGGAGGAATAGATCAAAGTGTTATGCATAAATTAAGAGGAAATACAAAAGTTATTTGAAAACAACAAAAACACATTTCAAAAAAAAGGTAGTAGTATGTACTAGCAAGACGAAACTTTGGACATAGAAATTGATAGGATGAGAATATTGATGATGCAAGGGAATGAGAAATTACATATATAGGGAGGGTAGTCAACAGCACGAGGAAAATGACTTTAAAAGGGTGCATCAACAAATAGAAAATTACATTGGACAACTACTACATAGTTTTTGATACTAAAGGATTCAAACATTAATGACACATGACAAGGAAGTTATGAAATTTTTCTACCTTAGGAGTCTAATGCATGAGCATTAGAGATTCCAATCCATTAAGTCTTCGATGTAACAAAGCTTCAATAAGGGGTCTTGACTTTTTAGAATAATTTATATTTTTCTATGTAAATAATTGTATTTTCCAAGTTGATATATTATATAAGTTTTAGCACTACACAAGTAATAGTTTTAGAAAAATCTATAGATAGGGAATACTTTTCCATAAGACAAAAACAAATTTACCTTGAGCTTTAGGGAATAAAACATAGAATGATTTATGATTCTAAAAAAAATCTACCTTTCTTCTAAAGTTGTATTTAATCCATATAAGCCTAAAAGATATATGTGTATAAAGTTTAATTAATGAAATAGAATTAGCTCATGAATTCTCTATATCTAAGTGATTGAGAAAAAATAATGCTGAGCGTTTGTGAATTCTAAAATTAGGAGAGTTTTAATCTATATCTAAAGCCTGAAACCAATAATTAGTTGAATTGTATATATGTCATGAAAAAGTAATCATGTGTAAAGATTAAGTACAATTTATGGTTAAATCGGGTTAAAGAAAAATTATGTGCAAAAATTGAGGACAATTTACGGTTAAGTAGGTTGAGAAAAGAATTATGTACATGTCGTACAATTCACTCCGAGTAGATTAGAAAGGTTTTTGCATGATTGAATTCTTGTGGAACAAATGAGAAGACTACTGGAAGATTCTATAAGGATTGGTAGATTGTTTTAAAGAATTATGAGGATTCAATATTTGAAGGAAGGAATAACATATTTTTTGAAGTAAAATTGACATAACTTTTTGCTCTTAATTGAAATGCAAATCATTAGCTTTCATGAAAATTAATTTTCATCAGTTTTCATGAAAATTAATTTTCCTTCTCTATAAATTTTCCAAAGCAATAAATCCAACTTTATATCTAAAAATACAATTTTAATATAAAATACAATTTTAATACAATCTTTATATAAATACAATTTAAAATAATAAAATTTTAAGCTCAACCCAAACAAATATTACAGTAAAATTCCAATTAAAAATACCAAAAGTTAAATTCATTGAAATATTTCTAATTAATAGGTTACTTCCGTCACATGTCTTCCTTTTTCTAATAAAATACATATTAATCTAAATTCTTTCACTGAGATTTCCACGGAGTCTTCTTTTCCCATAAGAGATTTCATCAACGTCTTTTTATTCCGATATGGTAAGCCATGACGAAGTACATGTCGGGAGATTCCCATCCAGTTGTTTTTAATTTAATTTTTCTTTTCTTCTTAAAAGGAAAAACCTCGTTTAATTATTATAACTTTTTTTAAATAATGTTATTGGAGATTAAGGGTGGATTTTTTCCTGGGATTTTAGGTTTCATTGATGTATTTTGGACCATTTGAATGTTTTGATTTCTGTAATTGAAATATGGAAGTTCTATAAAATTAAAACGCTGAATGTTTTTAGATTATATTTCACTGGTCATAAAATAGATAGTGATAAGGTGTTGATAAGGTGTTTTTGGATGGTATAAAGCTTACCGGTTTAAAATTGTGGGCAAAAATGTAACTATATTAAAAATTGGCGTTCACAAAAATCCAACCAAACTATTAATGTAGCCCAGACAAAATAAAATAAATGCAGTCATCTCAAAAATCATATAAACTTGTAAACCCAAAAACTTATACTAAAATACTTAAAAAATTATATTACATTGTTATTTTCGGATATTATGAGGTCATGACCCACGTACAACCTCGAGAGATTTCGACCAAGTCAATTTTCTATCCGTTAGGAGGCTCTTTACCGAAGCACAAGAGTTGTTAACCTTCATCTTAGTGAAATGTATCAATTCTACGACGAGCCAAAACATACCTACTTGTTTTCAGCACGTTTCCACCAAGGAATTTTTTTTCCATTGCAAGCTCTTGACCGAACTACAGTCTCGAGGGATTTCACCGTCTCTTTTAATTTTAACAAGTTCTTTACTAAAAGATATTCACTTATTTTTATCAGCGTTGGTTCACATGGAAAAATATCCTCTTGTTTTCGCAGTGCAACCATAGATTACTCAGTGTATGATGTCAACCATGCACTTTTCTTCCGCAATGCAACCTCACATTGTTGTGTGATGTCTACCCGGCACTTTGGAAAATTACAGAGCATCTTGAAAGTGTTCAGATTGATGCTGCCTTTCCCAGAAATTGGTGGACTCTTTGGACCGGCTTGAATATAACAGATCGACTGTTTATTCTCGTCGTGGTGGTACCATCCTGTTTTTTTCCTGCCTTTTATTCCCAGGTTGGATGGATTACTTTAAACTTTTTGCCCGTTACAATAAAGGTAGGTTTATTGGATAAGCATTTTTCCTATACACTGACAGCAAAGCAGGTAGTAGGTTTGTTGGATAAGATTATTGTCAGTGTATAGGCAAAAGAGTTATTGTAATCCATTAAAGCTGCGAATAAAAGCTCGAATAGAAAACACAGTTCAGAGTATGGTACCGCGAGAGGAATAAAGGGCGTCACATGCAAACAAAACTGTCGCCCTAGCACAATTATACCATGTAGTGAAGTAGAAATACAGTGACTAGGAAAATTCATTGAGCGTGACTACTGTAGAATCCAAAGGCTTTGAATTCTTTTAGACACTAGTTGAAAATTATTCCATGGAAAATACTGATTACATGAGGCAAGCCATAGATATTGCTAGATGCAGAGAGGGCATTTTCATTTTTACTTTATTTTTAAGGGCTTCTTTGACTGATTTTGTCGAGTTTATATAGTTTGAGAGTTTCTCTAAGTAGTTTCAAGGTGTTTAATTTATTTATGTGGTTAAATTGGAGAAATCATACTTTTAAGTGGTTAAATCTATATAATTGGATTCTTTAAATAGTTTTCACAGTGCAATTAAATCGTTTTAAGTTATTGAATTTATATTTTCATAATACTAATCTATTCATATATTCAAAACTACAATTTAAATAACCTCCCTAGAAATCAGTTTATTAAATTTAAATGAAAATTTTGAAAAAAATCATCCCTAACAAGATATTGATTTTATTATTTTATAAGTTAAAAAATAAATTCCAGTTGTTGATTCTCCCCGATTCTTATCCTATTAATTTTGCATGATACTGAATCGATTCTTATATTCAAGCTATAATTTAAATTATTAAGACCAAAAAACAAGGGTTTACAGGATACTGAATCCCTTTTAATGTTCAAGCTGTAATTTTAAATGATTAACACCAAAAATCAGATAGCCAAATTTCGATGAAAAATGTAAAACCATACCCTAAAGGTTTAAATTTATAAATACATAGATTATTTGAATAATGGAAATGGATTATTTTATTTTTTGTGAACTCGTTTGAAAAAAGGAAATAGAAATTTAAAGGTATAGATTAAATAGAGTAAAAGTAGGATACAGTTATACTCAGACACTGGAATTTATAAAAGCAGTTTACAGGGATATTCAGTGCCCTAGAATTTATAAGTTTGTCCAAAAAGTAGGCGAGACTTGTTACAAGTTTGTCCTATTGTAAGTCGTCCAAAAACTGAAATAAAAACGTGTCCTGATAAACAATGAGAACCACATCTGCTATAAAGAGAATAGTATATTTTTAAAGCTGGAACATTGATTGTACGAGGACCACAGATACTATGACTAAGCATTTCTGGAAGAGAAAGCAAGAGAAGTTGGAGAGTTATAACCGGTCTCTGTATTGAATACAAACTTCAAAGCGAGAGAGATTCCAGAGATATAACCAGGGTCTATACTAAATACGAATTACAGATAGTTAATGGACAACTTTTGTAAGGATAGCCTGTAGATTTCTATGGGATTTAGTTTTGTTAAGCCTGGTTGTAGTTTTTGATGTCAAACCAAGCCTTTTGAAGAATTATTTGTGAGAGGCATCTGATGATTTGATTGATGAAAATCTATAATTCTGCAGCAGAGTTGGTTAATTTTTTTTGGTTTCGTTGGTCCAGTGGTTTAAATTTATGAGAGATTATATTAATTTTGATTTATGATTTGAGAAACTGTGATTTAAAGATATTTAAGTTATTAAAATTATGAGAGATCACACTTAAGGTAAATTAGATTACACCAATGTTTAACATGATTAGATTTTTTCTCACAAAATTTAAAACGGCTAACTTTCACATCATGTAATAATACATTCCATCCATCACAATCTATTCTAACCTCATAGAGAAATTGATTCAAATAAGCCAAAATCCAAATGACGTTTTTGATGATTCAAAAATAAATAATTAAATAAATAATAGTAGATGTAGTTCGTCGACATTATACAAATAGACTGATGGGAGTCACTTCTACATGTAGAAAGTTCAGTTGCAGAGTGGTTGCTAGTTGGATCCCATCATAAAATGCTTATCATCTGCGTTAGATATGCTGATGGTTTTACATCATCTCCTCCGCCATGTGAACTTTTCGTCAAATCAACAATGATGTGCTGTCCACTAACTTATCAGCCATCGTGCGAAGATGGACGCCACTTAGATAGTGGTAGAAAATATCTAAGCTGTGGATCTGCATTCCCCGCCTTCCCAGAACACCATGACCAGAATCGAATAGCCATCGTGCGAAGATGGACGCCACTTAGATAGTGGTAGAAAATATCTAAGCTGTGGATCAACCTGCATTCCCCGCCTTCCCAGAATACCATGACCAGAATCGAATATCCGAGAAATTGGCCACAGTGTTCATCCTTTGTTTTTAGCTATTAAAATATGTTGTGTACACAATCTCCAACGTCATTATTACAATTTAGAACGACAGCGATAAGGCATATTTATTTTCGGCGGTGGGAAACGATAAGCAGCTTTCACATAAATCTGGTGTCACTCTCTTCAAGAACGGGTATTCAAATAAATCTGGTGTCACTATCGTCAAGAAGCCGTATCTATGAGCGTGAAAATTCTGATTCCATATATATGAGGTTTAAATTAGTTTGCGTGTGGGGTTTATTTTTTATATAGATTTTACAGTAAGAGTTGAGGATAGAGACTAATTATTATGGAATAAAAACTTTTTCATAAAGTATTTGAGTTAAATAAAATCTCTCTTTATCAGTAACGGTATTTATGAACATATTTTGTTTTTTTTCAATAGTACATTTCATCACATACGATGTTTATTGCATTTATCAGATTTGTCATGTAAACCAAACTACATTATATCCCAAATATATCTCAGTTGCAGATACAAGCTAATAAGAAGTAGTTTTAAGATAAGAAAACATCTATATTTAAACTACGCCATGAGCAAAAAAGATTTGTCTACGAAATAAGAACAATCAAGACGGACATAAAAAGGGGAAAATAATAATATTGAACAACCAAGACTTATCTGAAAACTGGAAAACAATAATACTAAATAGTTTGTCACCCAAATTAACCATAGTGCCTCCTACCAGAATCTCAATGTGCATCCCATCTTGCTGAGCATGTATGCCCAGTTTAGACATCTTGTCCACATTGTGGTTGTACTCCATAACAATGTGTCGTATGGCAATGTGTCTGAATGACCTCTATAAGAGCAGAATTTGAATTAGCCAGCCTTGTAGATGTGGATGTCGAATGCACATGATGCCTCGAGCGTGGTTGATGTTAGACTGTGGATTCTCGTATATGTGAATGGAGGGAATGCTCAGGAAAGAAGCAAACCAAAGAAGACCCCATAGAGCCATGGCCTCCCCTTTCATATTTGTTCCACTATCTGCCCACCTGTGTACCTAGTATTGTTGTTCCAAAGGGAGAACAATCGAGAAACCACATCCGCATCTGCCCCCTCGTACGTCCCCATCAAAAAAACTGGCTAGATAGTTACTAGAAGAGGGGACTAATTAGGCTGGAATGGAGTAGACAGTATTGGAGCATTCCATCCTAGAATTTGGTTAATGACCGGTGCAAAGTCCATCTTTGTTCCTTTAAATATAATATGGTTCCTACATCAAGATATTTCCCAAATGGTAGTGAGGGGAATACCTTGCCAATGGGATGGTTTGTGACTCCACCAAGACAAACAAGAAGTGATTGAGTCGCATTGAGCTAAGGGGAATTTTAGCCTCCCTGATAGCTCCAGCGAGATCTCATATGCAACCAACCATTTTAAAAATAAATGTACATGGATTTCCGCCTCCTCCCTACACAAAACACATATACTAGGTCCCTGCTCCTCTTCTGTAAACTGTCCCAAGTTAAATTTTTGTTTTCCCAAACGAGCAAGAAAAAAAAATGATTTTGATGGGTATCTTAATTCTCTAGTACTTGTTGAACTAGATTACCTCAATTTTATTCTTATAGTTGTTGCAGATGGCTTTGTACGTGTCAAACACTCATATATCCCATGCTTCATCTCTCCATTCCATCCCATCTGGTCTCCATCCTCCCCCTTACAAATATTGGAGAATCACATGTCTCTTCTGATTTGTTCCCACTCCAAAGCTTGTGTTCCTCTTGGGCCCATCTCCTCCGCTTCCTTCGAGATTGGGATATTACCATTCCCAGTTTTAATGGCATGAATCCAAAAAAAGAGTCTCGAGCTATTTATACAATGAATGAGCCTATCCGAAATGTGATAGTCTAGCCTCACTCCCAGTATCCAATCTGAACCAATGAGAATCTCATTGCGTGGTCCAAAAGACAAACCAATCCCCTACAGGAACCAGTGTTTGATTTTGTTCAGGCTTA
Organism: Pinus taeda; assembly: GCA_000404065.3. NCBI lineage: Eukaryota > Viridiplantae > Streptophyta > Pinopsida > Pinales > Pinaceae > Pinus > Pinus taeda. Next base: position 92,649 of record APFE031229634.1, read on the forward strand.
GCCAAATGGCAGATCCTATCTAAATACCAACTAGATCCCTGCGCATTCAGTATGAAAATTTGTTACCGCGAGATATTTTTATCTCATAATGTCCATTGAGATATCATTACTGAAGATGCCATAACATAATGTTTTGATAGCAAAGCCCATATGAACCGTTGCAAATCCAAAATGCCCCATCCTCCCATGCACTTAGGAATAGTGATAGAATCTAGTCTAGTTAAGTGGTATTTTTTCTCGGCCCCGATCCAGACCGTATGAATTTAGCCATGATCCTGTTTAATTTCTTGATGATGGTGGCAACAAGACAATATAAAGGAACCCAGTAAACACCCAATTGGGTGATGATAGACTGTGTGAGTGATGGGGCACCAAGAGATAGACATCTGCGCTCCCACTCCTTGATCTTGCTATACAAATGATCCACCAACCACATCCAATCATTAACCTTGTAGTTGTTGGGTTTGATATGAAATCCCATATATTCACTTAGTTTCTACTCTGAATATGGATTTAATGTATTCAATGTCCTCCCCATCACCCTAGCCATAAATAAATATAGATTAGAGAAGTAATAATACAATTATATTATGATGTCAATAAATGTCTATTTTTTAATAAGACTTACAGTTTTTTAATTTAATTTTAATCCATAACAATCATCAAAATATTTATTTGATATACATCTCTTATTCTATACATTAAAAAAATGAACTAAATTATAAATTTATTTTAAATATTATTTTTATATAAAAGAATTTATTAATTATATATATTACAATTTAAAAAACAAGTAACAATATTATTGTATCTAGATTCATATCTACTTATTATGGAAATTTAATTTGTATATAGCTTTGTTACAATATAATGAGTCAATACCATGAATTATCAATACCACGACATTTTATTTAATTAAATCAATTAAAAGAGCATAGGTAACTTCAAATTAAATCTTAACCCTTGATTTGTGAATATTACTATGAATATTTTAACATATTTCATGGATTTAAGTATTGACGGTCTTTGCAGTCCATTATATTAGATATCATTTTTTTGGGATTCAACTGCGTTAAGTCGGCATGATTGTGGCGAAAACTCCATAGTTAAGTGCGCTTGAGCCAAAGGTGATCTGGGATGGGTGACCTCCCGGGAAGTCTTGGTTACTCCGTCCGTAAGTGATGATTGACATTATGTGATTCATTTCACTAGTTTCAATCCCACATCTTCAACTCTGTGAACATCACTCGATGCAATGAGTGCTATGTGGACTATTCAAAAATCATGAGAAATTAGTCAGTTTCGAGTACATCTGATGGAAATGGTCATAGATGAATGACTTTCTTAACCCAGTTGAATTCCAAAAAAATGATATCTAATATTTCATGGAGTTTAAATTTCTACCATCCACTTGATAATTAAGTTTCAATTTTGGAACCTCTATTCTTAAATAGACAACTCTATCTGTGAAATTAATATTAATAGTAAAACATTAAAATACATTTATAACTTGTTTAATATTTATGATATCTTTAATATTAATAATAAAAAATTAAAATACATTTATAATTTGGTTAATACTTATGATATCTTTAAATCATGTTATTGTTAGATATATCATGAGGTAAATGTTTTCAGGCCTAGTGGCATTTACTAGCCATTAATTTAGGCTTAGTCTAACTAATAGATGAAATGATATTTTTCATGGCATCTTCAAGTTAATTTTAATCAAAATCTAGTAGTCTAACTAACATATGAAATGACCTTTTTCATGACATCTTCTAGTTAGTTTTAACCAAAATCTGGCAAAGTTTCTTAAAAACATGAGTTTAAGTTGTTTATCTACAAACATTGAGTGACCTGTGAATTTTTCAAGGTGTTGAATGTGTTTATGCATTCAAAATATATTTTAAATAACAAAAGATCACAATCTTGCTTGAAACAGTGTCACTCAATTACAATGAAAAAAGGGTGTTGAATGTGTTTATGCATTCAAAATATATTTTAAATAGCAAAAGGTCACAATCTTGCTTGAAACAGTGTCACTCAATTAGGGTGAAAAAAGGCTTGCTTGAAATAGTATCACCGAATTATGGTGAAAAAAGGCTATTTAATGATAAGTTAGACTAAGTATTTAATTTATAACCGAATTACGGTGAAAAACGGCTATTTCATGATAATCTAGACTAAGTATTTAATTTATATGCCAACAATAGTTTAAAAGTAATGTAAATGTAAGTTAGTGGAATAGTACAATAATATTAAAAATATGAAATATATCAATAATAGAAGATAAAATCCATCTAAATTGGGTGAAAGAATTATTTGTTCAAGAATATGGAATACTACCAATGTAAATTTAATCCTTATATAACAATTAATACAATTTGTTTGCACACATAGATAACTATTAATCTATTCAATTTCAATTATATTTCATTTATATAGTTGGCATGAGATTTAGCTAATTCCAAATTTGGAGAGAGAAGTCGAGAGAATATTTCAATAACCTCCAAAAAAAAAAACTCAAACCAATTTACAAATCTAAGCATTAATCCTAACACCCTCCTTCAATGCTTACATTCTAAATAACAATTCAAGTGAACATATTTCAAAATGATTTTTTTTGTGTAGTCTGGTCTGGTCTTCATCAACAATTTTTATGCACTATGAAATCTCATAGATTACATTCTTTCTCCACCACTAACTTCAAGCTACCACTTGATTCATTTAAGATATAGTTGTTTCTCATCATCAATGACGTATCTATAGAATTGACAATTCAGGACATAATTTCATGAATCACTATGCCAGAGAAGTAGTCTTAATACTAAATCATTCCATTGACAAACTCCCATACGACAAAGACATAACACATTGTGTTTGCCAATTATATAGGAAAGATGTCTCGATATTGAATCTATCCAACAGTGAATCTTACAAAGTGACCTATTTTACACAAACTTTTTAACACACAAGGATCACAATGTTTTCCTTAGTTTTCCAAGTACCAAGAACCATCAATTGTATCAGATTTTAAACATAATCAAACTAGTGACATGTTATAGGGCTTATAAGCTGCAATAACCACCAATTTAAATTATGTTGCTCTATTTTATGACAGGCTCTTCATCATATAAGTTTACAAACAAAAATATATATATCATATATAATTGATATATATAGTCTAGAAAGTTTGATAGGTTATGTATTGAACTCATCATCTCTATAGAAATCCAAGAAGTCTTCAATTATGACACCTCAAGTGTCTACACAAGTAACTATATTGGTCGGTCCTTTTAATTTTCCATTTAAAATATCTTTGCCATGGATTTTGAAATTCAATATTGTATGTTCATGTCTTTCGAAATAGAAGTATTTAAATGAAATCATGTTTTTATTCATCCTACCCTTTAGAAATAGTGCAATTTCAATTTAATAATCATCTTGTGCATCTCCTTCTTTTATCCTCATTTATTCTACTAAGACCTTTGATATCACTCCATCAATTTCAATTTATTAATCATCTTATGAATCTCCTTCTTTTATCCTCTTTTATTCACTCCATCAATTTCAATTTATTAATCATCTTATGCATCTCCTTCTTTTATCCTCTTTTATTCTACTAAAACTGTTGCTATCACTCCATCAATTATTTGAAAGGAAAATTGACTTAAAATAAAAATAATATTGTCATAATGTGAAGATAAATTGTTTAAAAAAATCCTCTTTGCATCTTCATTATCTATTTTTCTTCATTATCTATTTTTGCATCTTCATTATCTATTTTAGTATCGATTACCTCCAATTTCCTTTTAAGTTACTTGATAACATTTATGTGAGTAGTTAAGGATATCCTATCATGCATTCTTAATTTGAACTATGGCAACTTAAGGAAAAATAACATTTACACCTTTTCATTTGAATAACTTAATCAATTCATCCCGTATTTCTATAGTTGGTTTTTCTAAATCTAGAAGATGTAGATTAAAGATAGAAAGAGACAATCCGATAATAGACTTATCTTTCTCCTCCCTTTTATTTGTACAAGTTTTGGTTCTATTCCCTTTAGTATACTTCATAGATACTTATGCATCAATTGCATTTGAATCTTTACCTTCCAAGTATAAAAACTACGGCCATTGAATTTTTCAACACTTACATACCACATGTTCAAGAAAAAAATAATATATGATATTCAAAATGATTACTTGTGTAGTGACCGATGGCGACTTCTCGTTTGCTAGCTTATAAATCTGTGATTTCCTCCACTACAATAAATTCTCCCTCTATGCACAACGATTCAATAATAGCAACAATTTTCAGGAATTCAGTAATTAAAAATGGACTATGGTCTTAATGGTATGAATCTCCATGGTTTTCCAAGGACTCCATATGAGAACGAATGCAGACATTTACCAACTTCGAAAAGTCGATTAGTACCCGGTAATTAGTAAGAAAAAATATTAGAGTAAATTGGCATAAGAGAAAGATAGTTGATTAACCTATAAATCATGAGCTCCATCCCCATTGTCAACAATTCTCTGACTGCGTGGAAATTCGATTAGTACCCAGTAATTAGTAAGACAAAATATTAGAGTAAATTAGCATAAGAGAAAGATAGTTGATTAACATATAAATCACGAGCTCCATCCCCATTGTCAACAATTCTCTGACTGCGTGGCCTTTATATAATGGAATCACTTAGCCAAATTCAAATAGCATTCTACTCCTAAGCTGCCATTTCCAGCAACCATTACAACAACTCCTTTACTCGAAAGGCACTACTACAAAATTCCCCATTGTGCATATGATCACAATCAACTTAGTTTCGAGAGAGAATTGGTGTCATATGCATTGAGGAATCCATCATCACGAGATCGATATGGGTGTCTGTCACCTACACACTAGCCCTGGAACATTAATTGCCGAGAGGTTTTGAGGGCTACATCAAAACCATTTCTTAGCTCAATCCTGTTGCCAAATGGCAATCAAATCTTGGTGGCTCAACTTCACACGGGCTTCAACACCTTTCTTAGCCATTTATCAACTTATTGAGCCCAACTAAATTCACTATCTTTCATTCCTCTCACATTTTGCCAGACCCTCCCATAAGAGTAAACCCAAAGCTACCAGCTATGATACCAAGGAAAAGATTGGTTTGCACAAACACACAGAAAAATGTTAGTCTACTCATTCTTAAATATATTACATTTATATGGTTGGAGGGAGACCAGACTAATTCAAAACTTGTAAAGACGTTGATAGAATATCTCAACAACCTCTCACAAACAAAAACGAATTTACTAATGTAAGCATTAGTCTTAACAATATCATAAGAGGAGAGGTTTTATGCCTAACAACATTTACTAGCAATTCCATTTATATACGTACAATAATTTAAAAATAATGAAAATTTAAGTTAGTAAAACATTATAATACTATTAAAAATATAAAATTAAGATGATAGAAGATAACAACTATCTAATTGAAATGGAAAAATAATTGGTTCAATTCCAATTCCATTATTAATGATGTGGAATACTACTTAACCAAATTTATACCTTATATAAACCATTAATAAAATATAATCTCACAATTAACTTTCCGGCAAAACCTCAAATTTAAATTTAAATTTTTAATAAAATGTAAACTTTATATAAACAAATTAATTCACTCAATATATCATAATACAGTTGTATATGATATATTATAAGTATCTGATAAATCTTATCACGTGGATTATACAGTTGCATATGATATATTATAAGTAGCAAGATCTGGATTATCCACAGTATTATGTTTCTTATGTCCACGTTTAGAACCCCAAAGGGGGTCCATCATCACGACTAAAACTACCACAAAAGTTTAAAGTCTAACATAATTTTGTACAGAGGGGATACATGGAATGAGATCTCTCTTTGAAATCTCAAGGATAAAGATTGAAAGAAAAACTACTGAACTGCAATACTGGTCAGAAGATTCTTCTCTCAAAAATAACTATCATTTATATTCTATCAATTTTGATGGACTCCCTTTAGGATTTGACATAAGAAACATATTACTGTGGATAATCTGAATATTACTACACCAAAAAATTGTTGGAATTTAATTCCAACTGCATCACATTAATGCAGAACAAAATCTGATTTTCAGCAATTAATTTCAGATTGTTCGGTGCCGAAAAGTTCCCTGATATTTTTTGAGGAATTAAATCCCCTGCAGACAGCAGTTTTATTTTTGCTGTAAAAGTCATCACCGCCTCTTCTGCAATAAATATGCAGATAAAGATCAGCACATATTTACTTAGTTTATTGTTTAACTTAAATATTAGTTTTCATATAAATACATGAATAGCAGTCCTGTTTTTACTAAGCAAACCAGGCAGTGCAAGAGATTTCTGAACAACAGTTCTGTTTTCTGTCTGAGTGTAAGAATTTTAGAACAGCAGTTCTGTTTCTGAGAGAAAAAGTGTGTCTCTTCTGTAATTTCATAGCAGTGCTGACCCTGCGATTTTCTGAGATAGAAAATCGATTTCTGGAACTGAAGCGTTCCTCTTGTAACAGCTAAGTTTTTGTATCAGTTTTGTTTACTGTTCATGAATACAAGTTTACTGTTTTACTGATATTTAGTTATTGTTACACCAAGTGTTAAAAAACACTTTGATTTTACTCTGTAAATTTATAAGTAATTTTTGACGCCCATAAAGTGACTTAGCGTCAAAATTGCATTGCTGAAACACCGTAAGTCAAAAATAGTCTTGACGTCAAAAAACACTGTTGCTGAAACATCACGATCAGCAACTGACGAAATTTTTACGTTGCTGAAACACCTGTTTCAGCAAAGCGATTACGTTGCTGAAACACCTGTTTCAGCAAAGCGATTTTTTTTTTTTTCTGTTTTCGCTGTGTAAAAACAGAACATTGTTCTGTTCTGTTCTTTTGTTTTGGAATTATCAGAAATTCTCAAAACAGAGTATTATTCTCTGTTCATATTTTGTTTGTTTCGGAATTTATCAGAAAATTCCCAACAATGGTAACAGAGGATTTTTCCCACTGTATTTTGTTCGGAATGCCCAGAAATTCCAACATGGTATCAGAGCTAGTCTAGGCATTCAGTGAGTCAAAAACAGAGTTTGTTTTTTCACTGTAGGAGCTGTAAGAAGTTCAGTGCGCAGATTCTTCCAGCAGAGAAAGTTTTTGCTTGTTTTTAACTTTACAGTCAGCATCTTTTCTTTTAAGATGGCAGATGCTAGAACAGGTTTGACAAATTTCCAATTGCCACAGTTCAATGGGAAAAATCACAGTGATTGGTCCATAAAAATGAAAGCATTGTTTGCTTCTCAAGGAATATGGGAGCTGGTTGAAACTGGCTATGTTGAACCTGCAGATGCAACAGCATTGGCTGCTTTGACAGCAACAGAAAGAGACCACCTGAAGAGTGACAAGAAGAAGGATGCCAAAGCCCTCTTTTTACTCTTCCAATCAGTACATGAAAGTATCTTTCCACGGATTGCAGCAGCAATAAAGTCCAAAGAAGCGTGGGATACTCTCAAGACTGCCTATCAAGGCATGGAGAAGGTGAAGACTGCAAAGTTGCAGATGTTGAGGAGAGACTTTGAAACACTCAGCATGAAGGAATCTGATACAATAGATTCATTCTTCACTCAAGTTATTGGGTTGATAACCCAGATAAGGTCTCATGGTGAAATTATTGAAGAAAGAAGGATTGTAGAGAAGATTTTGAGATGTTTACCCTCAAGGTTTGAAGCTGTTGTGGTAGCAATAGAAGAAACAAAAGATCTCTCACAGTTCACGGTAGATGAACTGAGTGCTTCTCTTATGTCTCATGAACACAGACTGAGTAGAGGAACAGATTCCTCTTTTGAGCAAGCATTCAAGACTCAGATGTCCTTCAGCCAAAGAAAAGGCCGAGGCAGAGCAAATAACAGAGGTTGTGGAAGAAGCCAAAACAGAGGCAGATATTATCCTGCAAGTACAAGTGGAAGGAGCTGCAATCAGAATCAAGATGAAGGTTCAAGCAAACATCAAGCTCATGGACAAAGGTATGACAAATCCCAAGTCCAATGTCATTATTGTAAGAAATATGGGCACTATGCCAATGAATGTAGGAAAAAACAAAATGACATGAACAGTAGGCAAAATGTTAATTTTGCAAATGAAGAAAATAAGAATCCAAAGAATGTGCTGTTAACATGTAACATTGCACAAGACAAATAAGAAGATGTTTGGTTCTTAGATTCAGGTTATAGTAATCACATGACTGGAAATATTGCAATGTTTGCCAATCTGGATGAAGATGTGAAATCTGAGGTAACAACAGGGACTGATAGTAAGATAGTTGTCAAGGGTAAAGGCAGCATCAGTATCCGAGCAAGAAATGGAGAACAAATGACTGTGCCAGAGGTATACTGTGTACCTGCGCTGAAATGTAATCTTTTGAGCATTGGGCAGCTCATTGACAAAGGTTACAACGTGTTCTTCAAAGATGATATGTGTACAATCAAAGATATACCTCCAAGTAAGAATATCATTGCACAGGTGCAGATGACCAGCAATAGAATGTTTCCTCTCAAACTTAGGGCAGATTTGAAAGAAGGAAGAACTATTGCAGCTGTAACACAATAAGTCTTTCAGGAACAAGTGAAAGATGAGAATTGGTTGTGGCACTTGAGATTTGGACATCTCA
>APFE031229634.1:102049-117282 GCA_000404065.3 Pinus taeda
ATCTTGACAAAACCATTGCCAAAGAAAGGTTTTGATCATTTCAGGAAATGCTTGGGTATGCAGCAGTTGAAATTAAGGGGGAGTGTTGGAATTTAATTCCAACTGCATCACATTAATGCAGAACAAAATCTGATTTTCAGCAATTAATTTCAGATTGTTCGGTGCCGAAAAGTTCCCTGATATTTTTTCAGGAATTAAATCCCCTGCAGATAGCCGTTTTATTTTTGCTGTAAAAGTCATCACCGCCTCACCGCCTCTTCTGCAATAAATACGCAGACAAAGGTCAACAGATATTTACTTAGTTTATTGTTTAACTTAAATATTAGTTTTCATATAAATACATGAATAGCAGTCCTGTTTTTACTAAGCAAACCAGGCAGTGCAAGAGATTTCTGAACAACAGTTCTGTTTTCTGTCTGAGTGTAAGAATTTTAGAACCGCAGTTCTGTTTCTGAGAGAAAGAGTGTGTCTCTTCTGTAATTTCATAGCAGTGCTGACCCTGCGATTTTCTGAGATAGAAAATCGATTTCTGGAACTGAAGCGTTCCTTTTGTAACAGCTAAGTTTTTGTATCAGTTTTGTTTACTGTTCATGAATACAAGTTTACTGTTTTACTGATATTTAGTCACTGTTACACCAAGTGTTAAAAAACACTTTGATTTTACTCTGTAAATTTATAAGTAATTTTTGACGCCCATAAAGTGACTTAGCATCAAAATCGCATTGCTGAAACACCGTAAGTCAAAAATAGTCTTGACGTCAAAAAACACTGTTGCTGAAACACCACGATCAGCAACTGACGAAATTTTTACGTTGCTGAAACACCTGTTTGAGCAAAGCGATTACGTTGCTGAAACACCTGTTTCAGCAAAGCGATTTTTTTTTTTCTGTTTTCGCTGTGTAAAAACAGAACATTGTTCTGTTCTGTTATTTTGTTTTGGAATTATCAGAAATTCTCAAAACAGAGTATTATTCTCTGTTCATATTTTGTTTGTTTCGGAATTTATTAGAAAATTCCCAACAGTGATAACAGATGGTTTTTCCCACTGTATTTTGTTCGGAATGCCCAGAAATTCCAACAAAAATTACCAGAGAAACTTAAAATCTAATATTATAAGTATCTTATAAATCTTATCACGCGGAGGAGGGACCTTGAGATTGAGGATTTACTAGCGTTTTGCAAAATATGAGAACTGCAGAGACAATATATAGGGTTCATACGATGATTCTGTATAAGGGAACGGATTGGGCATGGATGTGTCTTGTTTTTGGGAAAACTGTTATTTACGATAATATTTTTTTGGAATGACAATATGCATATATGTGATCAAATTTGTGATATTATACATAGTTGCGATAAGAAAGCGACACATTTATAATTGAAACGCCTTAAACGTTGTCTTTAAAGAAAATTATTATCTTCTGTTATTTTATATTTTTATGTTTTTTTATTTTATGATTTGATATATGTATTTTGATTGTGTTAAAATATTATTGTTTTGATTGTGCGAGTATTCTTTTGTTGTTATTTATTTTGTATGATATTATAGAAACAAATATTTATATTTGAATGAAATTTATTTTTTTAAAATGGAAAAGATTAATTTAATTTTATTAAAATTTATAATCTAAATAAGATGTACACAAATAATTTTGCCGAAGAGTTGATTATTAAAGTTATGAATTATAAATAAAATTATATGAAAAAATATCTTGCAGATTAAAATTTATTTTAATTTCTATTTTAATATTTTAGAATGTTTAATTTTTTTAACATAAATTATTTATATTTTATATTAAGAAAGTTTGTGGAGATTAAAAAATGTTAAGAATAGAAAATATATATGTATCAGTTTTAATGATTTTATGTTTAAAATATAATTTATTAATATAGTTTTTTTAACCTATAAATGTTTTTATATATATAGAAATGATTAATAAATATGTAGTTATTATAAGTTAAATTAATTTATAATTTTATGGGTTATACACATACAATGTAACACATCATATGGCTTCTTACGATCACAATTATTCTTTGCAATAATGAATTGAAAAAACATTCTTAGTTCCAATTCTAAATAATTTTTTAAAACATTTTTTGTATAAAAGAAAATATTCATAACCGATATTTCTATTCTATCATTATTGAAAATATACAATTAATTAAACAAAATAACATGATAGCTTATATATACTTTTTAAATAAACAGTTTATAAGTTTATCTAATAAATAACTTAACACTTAAAAAAATATACTATAGAATATTTTACTTATATTTTTAATCATCTTTAATATTGATATCACTTTTGATGTCATTTTCTTCTCCTCTTAAATTAAAGATAAATGACTTCCTTATGTTACATCAATGGTCACATGTTAAGGCAACATTCATGCACATATTTGCTTTCAAATGATTAACATAAAAAACAAAAGAAGGGCATAAAAAACAAAAAATGGTTATGAGGTGTTTGAATATTTGAGATTACAGTTTTAAGAGGGATATAAAAAACAAAAAAGGGGTTATGAGGTGTTTGAATATTTGAGATTATTTTATTTTATCATGTATCATTTCATCACACTTCAAATTTATTTTCGATAAAATATTATTGTAAATTCATTCCTCCTCTATATATATAATATAGAATAATAGTAAATTAGATATACAAATACTTGTATTTTTCCTTTTTCAAGATAAAAGAAATGTACAATAGTAACGGTAGGAAAAATTGACCAAATGTTAAAGGAAAAATAGATCATTGATCAGAACAAATAGTTAAATGTAAAAGTAAACAAAATTAACAAAAGTAAAAGAAAAATAGTTGAATTGATATTCCTAATTTGGAGGTTTAAACTCTTTTTGAAGGTTTTGTTTAGATTCTACCTCTCAATGGTGTAGTTTCTAAAAAAAAATATTTCTTAAAATAGAGTTTATAAATGACATAAGTTTTTATTATAAATAACATTGTGTAAATCTATATTAAATATCTATCTCTCAATTATAAAAAAATCAAATTTTGTAACCTAAAAACTCATAATTTGTAATGATATAACTATGTGAAAATTATATTTCGATAATATATAAATACTATTTTCTTAAATTTATATTTCATTGATTCATGTCTAACTGAATTGTTTTTAATTATATTTAATTTTATATAAAATGTAATATTTAGGTATATGTAAATTTCTATGTAATTGTTTTTTAAATATGTTTGAATTTTATATAATAATATATATTTATGTATATATGAATTTATATGAAAACAAGTTATAAATATAAAAGAAATAATTCTTATAAGTTAATTATATTTCCTTATCAGCCAAACCTATTTAAATTGAACTTAGTTTGAAAAATAATAACTTTCACTTCATCAAAAATTTATCATCTATTGACTAATATTTAAAAATTATGTATTATTCATTATTTCTATTTACATCATAACAACATTTCTGCAATATTGAATTCTAGTTTAATGTCCTATTCAAAAACCTATTTTTGTATTACATCGACTTGACTGTACATATCATTATTATTATTTCTATTTACATCATAATATTTGTGGGTTATTGAATGTAGTTTTAATGTCTTCCTATATAAGAACCTATTTTGGTATATTGAGATTTCAAGATGTTTACTGAGAATATATTTAGAAATTTTTGCAATGCATCATTTGGAGTGATAATGCATATGTCACGTTCAATAACAATGCATTATTTGTTTCTGAATTAAATAAAGACTATCACATAAATCAGCGCAGAAATTTAGGATGCAAAAAATGTGAATAGACACAAGCCTGATGATACAGGTGTGACATGCAAATCTCCCCGATCTAAAGTGAAGTTCCTTTGTGTGAGTTTACCACCATGCGAGTCTTTTGGTTCAGAACCTTATGTCGGCGATGCAATGAGATTTATGCTCTAATTCCTTTTGTCGACCATGTAAGAACTAACCTTCCAATCCAAGAACCACAACGACGCACCTACCATCTTTTCAAAAGCATATGTTTACTGGGTTAGACTATACTCTCATTCCTTTTGTCGACCTTGCAAGAAGCTAACCCTACATTCCAAGGGCTAAATCGAAGTACCCTCTACCTTTTCAAAAGCATATGTCCAACGGCTTCACGTGTATGGAAAGGTTAAGTTAAATTGAAGCATATTATGTCATGTAACAGAGTTTTCAGTGTTAGTGCGGAAAGATCATCCATATATCCAGAAAGAAACGTTTAGGAAATTTTGAAACACTCGTAAGCGATAAGATCTCGTGTGTGGTATTCAGCAAGATCATCTATATAATCGTGACTCTCGGCCAGAATGAGAGATAGCCCATTTGTGATGAAAGGCTTTCGGCCCATAGATTATATTTTCGAAGTTGCAAGCAATTTTATTTATTTACGCGGAGATATGTCGATACTTTGGAACGCAGCCGAGTCGGTCGTGCATAAGGCCCAACAACTTGAGAAGTTACCCTTCACTCTCCCCCTATTTCTTGCATTCCTTCTTGGACTTGTCTTCTTGTTTTCTCTCACTAGCAACCGCAGACCTAGAACTTCGCCAGTAACCCCACCCGGCGCCTTGGGATGGCCTTTGATTGGCGAGACATTACAACTCCTTGCATGCCGAAAGAGGGGAAAACCCAACGAATTCTTTGACAGTCGAACGCAAAAATATGGAAAAGTTTTTACCACATCCCTTGTCGGCTACCCAACCGTCGTATTTTGCAGCCCCGAAGGCAACCGCTTCTTGTTCGCCAACGAGAACAAACTGGTCACCTACTCATGGCCGAGCTCCGTGCGGAAACTCTTTGGAAGTGCCATACTTAATGCCTCTGGAGACGATGCCAAGAGGATAAGGAGAATGCTGTTGACGTTCCTCAGGCCGGACGCCCTTCAGAAATTCGTGGGGCAAGTGGATTTGATGAGCAAACGTCACCTGGCTGAGCACTGGATCGGTAAAGATGAGGTCACGGTTTTTCCTCTGGTGAAACTCTATACTTTCTCCCTGGCTTGTGAATTGTTCGCTAGTATAAATGATCCAGACGACCAAGCACGGCTTTCACATCATTTTATGGCGCTGCAGAAGGGACTGTTGCAGATTCCTTTAGATCTCCCCGGTACTCGATATAACAGAGCCAAACGTGGAGTCAATGCCATTCGTGAACAGCTTGAGGGCATTATTCGTGAGAGGAAAATTGCATTGGAGGAGGGAAAAGCTTCTCCCGAGCAAGATCTATTGTCTTTTCTGCTCTCTAATGTGGACGACAATGGTGAATCTCTCACACACGACGAGATTAAGGACAATATCCTTCTCCTTGTATTTGCAGGTCATGACACCAGCAGTTCTACATTAACTGTGCTGCTCAAATTTTTGGCGGAGAACCCTTACTGCTACAACGAAGTGTTGAGAGGTACGTCCAAATATGTCCTTTTTTCCGCTATAGTAAGCTGGTTATATCATAATGATCTTTTGGAGTGCTTCTGCTTGTTTATTTTCATCGTGTAACATTCGTTTTACTCTTCTGGCGAAGATTGGTATAAAAGTATGCGCTTTTTTAAAATTCTGTCTGATGATGGTTATGACAAAAAAGTTGAGTACATTTTAAAAATGATTTATTGTTATAAGTTCGATATATCGCTCCTCTCTTAATGAAATTATTTTATTATCGTAGAAATACTTGTCAGAATTTAAAGTTATATTCCGTTTTTCTCTTTCAAATTAATTATTACATGGGATCGACTCCTAAGACAGTTTTATAAAAAATTGGCTCATAGAATATCTTTTCAAGCTCTGATAGCTTCGCTTTTACAGATTTAAGAGGATATAATGACTTTGTTCCGTGGCAGGTTTAGTTTTTATTGTTGTGGTGGTTTAGAATAGAGTTACAGATCTTTTAAATTTATGAAGCTTTATTTATAATTTCATGGAAGCTTTATTTATTAAATAAATTTCATAATATAGGAGGATACAAGTAATAAGAAAGTAGGTTTTATCACCAATTTTAGTCTCTAGAATTTTAGTATTGTAATTAATTTGGAAATAATCTCACCTATTTTAATATAAGAAATAAAAAAAGAGTTCTATAAAATTATTTGATACATAAATCACATTTCTAAATTTTTTCAACTATAAAAAGGGTAATGTTTTATGACGGGTTGGTAATGTTAGGAGATTTAATGCATAACATAAATAATCACGGAGAGGAATAAATATAAAAATAACCAGCAACAACCATAAACACATAGACACAAATGTTTATTTGGGAAAACCCCAAATCCGGGGAAAAACCCAACCTAATAAGATTTTATTAGCATTGGCCAAAACCCTGGCCAATCCGACTAAGTGAGCCTTCACCACTCACCTAAAAGTCTTGCATTACAATAAAGTCCTTCCAGACTTTTATAAGCTCCATTACATATAATACCACTGGCAGAATACTATAGGTGCACAATACCATATGCCCCAAAACCACTATTTAACCTGATTAACTTCAACTCGATCCCAAATTTACCTACTACTATAACCTCCCACAACTGTACAGCCCCCAAACACAGTGCAAAGATAAATCAATTTAAACCTGTGAAATGCAAAATCGCACAAATGCGTTAGCAGTGACTTTGCTAGCCAACAAGTCGCACCCTATGGGTGTTGGGATGATACCTTTATGTTAAATTTATTTATTATGAAGAGTTCTGAGAAAGACTACTCTAAACTTTTCTTACGAAATAATATTTTTAGGTTTTCTGAACTTTGAAAAAGAGAAGCAAGAGGAGTTGAAAATTTTGATACAAAATAATATTTTTTGGTTTCTTCGGTGGCACAAGCCAGACGCAAGAGACCAGGATGGATTTACTTTCGATGGCATAAGGTAAAGGCAAGAAGCCAGGACAGATTAACTCGGAATCGTGAAAGTTTGCTCCTGTACCATTTTGCATAGCTTTCAAGTTAACATGAACCTATGCTCGTACTCCTGTAATGTTTTTCCCCAGCTTTCACGTTAACATAACCACATTATAGAATATACAAGGATATGCAGTTTCTTTACTTCAACTCTATGCTACTATAGTTTGCAGGCATTAAGTACAATATGAGCATATGGCGTTTTTTGTTCAACCATTCAACTTTTCCATTTCATATTTCCAGAGCAGCTGGAGATCGCAGGTAGAAAGGAGCCTGGGAGCCTTCTCGGATGGGAAGACCTTCAAAGAATGAAGTATTCCTGGAAAGCGGCTCAAGAAGCGTTGAGGTTGCTGCCCCCTGTGCAAGGAACATTTCGCGAGGCTCTCAAAGATTTTACATATGGTGGATTCACAATCCCTAAGGGATGGAAGGTGGGCCCATGGTTGAAATCATCCTTGTTTGAAAACTTTGCCCATCGTTTTAATACTAAGAGTGGATTGGGTTTGTGCAGATATATTGGACTGTGAACTCGACCCACCGAAAACCTCAATATTTTAGCAATCCTGAAAATTTTGATCCATCGCGATTCGAGGGGCCGGGGCCGCCGCCTTACACGTTTGTCCCGTTTGGAGGTGGGCCGCGAATGTGCCCCGGAAATGAATTTGCGCGCATGGAAATTCTTGTCTTTTTGCATAATGCTGTAAAAAAATTCAAGTGGAATCTGGTGGATCCCTGCGAGAAGGTGAGCGTGGACCCTAGGCCTATCCCGGTCAATGGACTCCTCATAAAACTTCGTCCGCATGAATAAAATGGGCTACAGAAATGTTTCATTGCTGTGGCGTGTTATTTTCGTAATTTGTCCGTACATTTTGTAAAATCAAATCCTATTAAAGAAGGAAGGTCACTTCATTAGAGACTAGTTCCAAATCGTAGTGCGAACCTACATTAAATTTCTATTCTACTTTTTCGCAAATAAAAAATATTACAAAACTAACTAAACATGATCCAGTTTGAGATTTTTTCGTAGTCTGTGTGCCAATCCTCCGACAGCGAGGCCAGAGCGCTGTATATAAAGTAAAACTCATCTGGGATTTTAAATCATGATTTATCTGGATAACTTTTTGAATTCCGAGTCTCCTTATCTATCAATATATGGAAAGTTGTGAAAGGGGATTGGTAAGTGGATGGATTTTGTTTTTCCCCGATGGATCTGAATGGATGTTTATGGAATTTGGTGTAAATTATATAAAATTAATTATAAATATTTTAAATTTTATAATGTTAAATATTTATATTATATTAAATTTAATCTTAAATATATAATTATTTTATATATTGTAAATATTATAATTAGAAATACTTTTTAATATATATTTATTCATGTAAATTATTAAAAGGAAAAAAATGATTATAACTAAATTGGGGTGTGTTTTTTTTGGTAACACCATTTCAAGTGAAAATAAGTTGAAGTAGTTTATGGTTTCTTTTGTGAGATGACTTATTGATTCCATGTTTTTGGTAACAATATTTCTACTGAAAATAAGTTGTAGTAGTCTATGAGGTTTTTGATAGATGGTGATTGAGTCTTAAGTTAAGCACTCTTTGATGTGAACTCACTGGTTCAATTCCCTGAGGGTGATATATTAGACATGATGAAGATGTAATCCCACCAACCCTGAAAAACAAAATTGAATTAAAATAATTTTACTTAATTTTATTAATAAAAATACAAAAATAAAAATATTTTCCATTATAAAAGTTTTTAAGATTTAGTATTGTAGCTAAATTAAATTGAAGTAACTACATTTAATCTTATTACTGAAAATGTTATAGGTGAAGTATTAAAATTATATGATTATAAGATTATTATAGCAAAATAAAATCAATCTTTTTATTAGGAAAGAAATGTTAAATCTATCTTAAAATTATTAAAAATAAACCAATAGGGTATGGTTGATGTAGACAAGGTCCAAATTCAAGAATAGTAGAAAGCAAAGAAAAACTTCGATATTTTTTTCCTATAAATAATATAAAAATGTTTTTAGTATTTATAATTGGTTATAAATTTAATTTAATTTTATATATTAAGAAGATTCAAAAAATTACTTTAATTTTTTTATATTATTTAAAATCATTTTTTTAAAAATACTTTTATTAAATCAATAATGAAAATTTACATTCGATTTAAATAAATCATTAATATTTATATCTTTATGAATTTTATGATTTAAATAATGAAAATGATATATTTTTATTTTTATTTTCTTTTAATATAATCAATGTTGTTATAATAATTTTTTAGGTAAGAATATAAAATATGTTACTTATAAAATTGTTATAGAAATACATAGAAAAGCCACCCATTTATAACAATGTAAGAGGCTCAATGTTAACTAAAGATATCATCTTATGTGAACTTACAAATCAAGACAGTAAGTTAATAAGGAAAATGATTGGCAAACACACAAACACTCACAACTCTTTCATAAATACTTTTGAGAAAATAAACATTAATAAACAACTATGAAAAAGGTTTGATATAAAAATAACACCATCAACTAACAACTGAAAATTAAACCATATAGACATTAAAAATTCCAAATAAAAACTATGACATACTTAACTCAAAATCACGTACAACAACACTCATAAAGATCTGTGAACACTATGTCCATCACAATGATTAAACACAAGAAATGAAAATGCTAATAACGTAGCTACAAAACCATTGTGAGTAATATAATGAGTTTATTTGAAACTTTTTCATCATATCAAAGCCAATAGAACACTTATTAAAGATAAGAAAGTAGAGCATAAGTTGCAGAAACTAAGTACCACGTCTTTCCTAGTGGGCGTAGAGACTGGAAATTGGAGTCCCTATCCACATCTTCCTTGAAGCTTCTCTTAGTGGCCAAGACCCAAGGGTTTATTTCCAACAAAATCTAAGCCATAAAACATGGTAAAAAAATGCAAATTTACACCATGTATTTGAATAATCCTCTACTTCGGTAGAGTTTTTATGCCACCTGAAAAAACCAAATAACCATTCAAGAATGCAAGATCTAGGAATAATGCCTCAACCTATGCGTCTAGTAACCTCTTGTAACTGCGAGAAGGCATCAAATGGAACAAAAATGCCAGAAGATTCAAAATGCAAAGATCTTTCCACAAGAATATAAAACTTGCATCAATGGTACCGAATGTGCACCATGATTGATGGAGATTAATTGGTCAAAACAAGAAGTCGACAAAAGACTCAAAGGGAATTAATTCGGCCACCTTCAATTTAAAAGAAAAAAAACACATAAATAATGATAACAACAAAAAGTTTAAACTTTCATTCACCACACAAACCAACAAACCAAACCAGACAACTTAAATTTCATTACCACCCAAAAAGCAATATGTCATAACCACCAACCATAAGGACACAAGTGATGATGATGATGATGGTGGTTAACCTAGACCAAATAATGATCTATCGGACCTAAAGACAAATTATTTATTTTGATTTAAGATTTTATTCCTATGCTCAAAAAGCTTGGACAGAAGCCTCCCGAGCTCACTATAATTTTGGCATTGTAAAAGGCTAGGAAGGTCAGTATTGTAACAAAGGTTGTGAAATTGAGATCTAATGTGGTTGTATGCAGGGCACTCTAAGAGGAAGTGGTTTTCATCCTCGATGCTCCTATTCTCACAAATATGGCAGATCCTTTCTATCCATGGCGTTTTAGGAACTACCCAGCGGCCAGTTTCACTATGGAGCTCATGAGAATTCGTCCTAATCTTTGCTATATTAATTTTCTTTTTTGAGCTAGATAGAATAGAGAGATACTTTTGATCTTCAAGGGTGGGGTTGATGACCTTCTTATAATAACTTAATTTTCTTTTAGACGCTAAATCTTTCTCACACCATAATTTTTCTTTGAACTTAGAAGTAACAATATCTTTAATGTTATTTATGTTTTGCAAAGCATCGTTCTCATTGATCTCCCAATAGTTTAACCAGGCCCTTGTGTCCTTATGCCATCCTCGGTTAAGCCTTAGGTGATTTTGGCTGGAATTTAAAGCTAGCTTAGGAAGTCTATGATTGTCTATGTTATTGAGCTTGTGCTTGTACATCAGAAACCTGAGCATAGCCAGGCTCTCAATAGAAGAAAGACCTGCTTCTATAAGGAGAATAGGGTATGGTGTATTACTTTTAATTTTGAGGTTATAAGTTATAAAACGCTTCTGGATTTGCTCAATCTTCCTCCATGATTCTCTGGAGATGCTGCAGCCCCAAACTTCACAGCGATATAAGATAACAGGAGTGACTAAAGTTTCAAAGAGGAACTTCTTTTTATCCCACATTATGAGGTTCGCTGTTTTACAGTTATTTTCAAGACCAAAATAAGCTTTCCATCCCCCATTGATCCTTTTCTCAATGCTATGGTTCCAGTTGAGCTTGTGATGGATATCAATTCCTAGGTACTTGTAAGAATACACTTCTTCCAGGTTATTATTGTCATAAGTAAAATTAGCGCAAGTGTCCTTCTTAGATTTGATAATCATAACTTACAATGTCATCCAAATAGGTATAGCTATTATTTAATGGTTATATTTACAAAGTCTTTTAGCTTTTGAAAAAGAAAAGACAAATACAAATAATCGTTACTTTTATAAATCTAATTATTAATGAAATTTGTTTAATTTTATCCTCTTTAATATTTTTAATTATATTAAATATTCATTTAAATCACTCAAAAGTATATTATTGTAAATAATCTATTTAATCAACCAACTTGACATTGTGCTCTATATTACTTTACATGTATGAGAAAATAGCATTGCAATCTACAATAGTGAAGAAGAATGAGAATGAGTGGAAGTGTTACTTTGAATTAAAATTGATTGTAAAAGGATAATATGAATATATCTCCTCCTTTCTTATTCAATCCTTTTGAATCAAATAACCTTTCTTTATATAGTAGTTTATATGGTGTGAGCTCAGTTTTATTTGAGATTATTTTGTTTTTTTTGTTTTTAATTAAATATTAAAAGTGAGTATGAATTGTAATAATTATAGTTATGAGGTTGTGGTCTAATGATTATGTGTGGAGGTTTGGTCTCTATGAGTTCTTTAGTATAATTCTAATGCTAAGTAGAAATATGTACACTTAAGAGTTGTTTTATGTGTAATTTTTTCAATTGAAAAAAAAAATATAATAATTATATGATTAAAAATGATTGATATAATTTAATTGTACTATTTTTGTATTCTTTTAAATTAATGGTATTTATTTGGGTTAAGTCATCAATGTGTATGATATTTTAGAATGGTAGACCAAGATAAGGTATAGTTCGCTAGTGACTAACATTGACCATGTGTAAATATCATTGACAATGGTCATTATGATTAGTTGAATATTGAATTGCAAATTGTTGTAGATATTTTACTAAAACAATTTGTTACAATATAGCTTACAATTTTCATATTATGTAAGTTGTTTTCCTGAATCTTGTATTTTTTATATGTATCTTATCACTTGAATTTAAGAAATAATTGAAACTTGAATATGAAGAGTAAGCATAAAATGCACATGATCCACATAAATCAACAGAAGATTTAATTTTGGAAACCTAAAATAAGAGAAAATCCAACTATATGTTGAGCCTTATGATCTACAACCTTTTCTTTGACTACCAAAATACACATTAAAATGGATAACCACTAACTATGGAGTTACCATATGACATTATGACATCAATGGCTTCCACAAAATCCTCCTTCTCCTTTGTCATCCTCTCAAAATACAACTTATATATGGTTTTTCTCAACTATGCAACAAGTACAATAGTAAATAATAGAATCTCTTCTCCTCCTACAAGCCCAATATCTAACATAGCTCAAAAATTTTCTACGATTAGGGATTTGATTTCCCTAAATCAACTATAAGGTTTTTGGAGCTTCTAGAATCTTCTTAAAAATACACATGTGAATAGCCCTACATGTGCTGTAATGAATGTTGATGTGGTATCCACTTATACCATGGTGGTCAATGAAGGAGTTCAACTTGTGGTGGGCATAAATTTCACATACAATCTTCCATTGAGGTAATTCTTGCATATTTGGAAAGCTCTTAATGTGTAGAATATGATGTCCTTGTCAAAATAACAATCTAAACACATAAAGAAATATAATTTAATGCCTCAAAATGGCACCAAAATATTTCAAATGATTTTCAACACCAATTTTCCACACTAGGACTTGTCAATAAAATGGGCCTACAAATTTATTCCTCTAATTTTTTGAACCTACAAAATATCAAGATGGATGGTTTTTTGTTTGATGTTCCATTACAAACCAAATATGGTTAACCTTGTTATATTATGGCTACCTGACAATGCTAAGTTATGGTTGGTTGACTATGTTAGAAATGGCTACTTATGATTGACAATGATTAACCAATGTTGATGGTGGTTACCATGGTTGATTGTGTAACTACAATTGCCTATGATTTAATTCCACTATAGTTGAACTTATCTAACCATATTTGACTATAATGAACCATTATTGACCATGGATGAATTTAGTAGACCATGTTTGATTAACTATGAGTTTGCATAGGTAATTATGGTTTACCATGTTTGGTTATGACTTACTGTTGTTGACCATAGTTGGATCCGATTATGTATGGTGTCTTATGTTGAATGTTATTTATTATGATTAACACCAATTGTGGTTAACTATGTGTTCTTTTCTGAACAACCCCCCTTTATTTTTAAAAAAAATAAAGGGTCCCTCATATAGAATTCTAGAAATATTGCATTGTGTTGTATTTGGATTCCTATTTTTAGTGATTTTTAGTTTTATTAATATTCTATTTTTTATTTC
Organism: Pinus taeda; assembly: GCA_000404065.3. Lineage (NCBI taxonomy): Eukaryota > Viridiplantae > Streptophyta > Pinopsida > Pinales > Pinaceae > Pinus > Pinus taeda. The sequence goes on from APFE031229634.1 coordinate 115,827, forward strand.
TATCATCTCATTCTCATTCATACCTTTCAAAGAATATAAACTTAGCCTCGTTTTGACTCCGGGATCAAAATTTATGATTCTTTGAAATTTTTCATTTTTTAATCATTTTGATTGCATGCCATGTAATCTTATATAAGACATGTCAGTAATGGCACATGAAAAATTTCATTATTATATCTTTATATTTCATTCCAGGATTATTCTTACTTTTTGAAGTTTTGTGTTTTTTAACTGTTTTGATTCTGTGCCATGTAATCTTATATATGACATGTCAGTAATGCTACATGGAAAATCCCATTATTATATCTGTATATTTTATTCCACTTTTATTCTTAATTTTTTCTTTTTCATTTACTTTTTTTTATTATATTTTTTTATTCTATTAGACATGTGAGTAATGGCATGTGAAAAATCTCATTATTATATCTTTATATTTCATTCCAAGATTACTCTTATTTTTTCAAAATTTATGGTTGTTTAAGTTTTCAGTTTTTTAACCACTTTGATTGTGTGCCATGTAATCTTATATATGACATTTGAGTAATGCTACATGGAAAATCTCGTTATTATATCTGTATATTTTATTTCACTTTTATTTTTAATTATTTTTTCATTTATTTTTTTTTCACTCACTTTTTAACCAATTTGATTGTGTGCCATGTAATATTATATATGACATATCAGTAATGCTATATGTAAAATCTCGTTATATTTTATTTCACTTTTATTTTTAATTATTTTTCATTTTACTTTTTTTTTCACGCACTTTTAAACCATTTTGATTGTGTGCCATGTAATATTATATATGACATATTAGTAATGCACATGTAAAATCCTCGTTATTGTAACTGGGTATTTTAATTCATGAAATTATGTTTTTTTCATATACTTTTTTTATTATATTTTATTTTTATTTGGTTTATTTTATTTTTTATTTGATTTTAAATTCCTCTTTCTCCTCCGGAAACCCACTTTTGCCATTTGCCATATTAATGTAATTGAAGGTCTACTTACCAACTTTATCATTATTTAATATTTAATTTTTTTGTTTATTTTATTGAGTTCCCATGTTTAATTTGAGGTTTATATTTATCTTTATTTTTTTTCTTTTATTGACTTGCGATAATAATGTTTAATTTGAGATTTATAAAATATGGCTCATGGGTCCCTCCATTATACCTTACATATTATATTACATAATAAACTAAAACTCACAAATCATTATACATATTTTACATTTCTTTCACCTTGTGCACGTGGTATAATCCGTTTGAAAATGTAAATTAATAGTTGAAATCATTCCACGAATTAAATCAAGGGATACTAAGCATCAACTTCCCGGAAACATATCTTGAGTTCTACGACTCCAAATTAAGCGCAGTATAGCTTGTTGGAAAGAGAATATTGAGGAAAGAAATCTGAAGAACAAAAAAAATCATCAAATCTACAATCCAAA